>CM031939.1:44592434-44833073 GCA_018703725.1 Brassica juncea | reverse complement strand
TTTTGTTGCATGAAAATTTCATTTTTTATCCGAGGGGGACAAAGTTTAAGGGATCGACGCAGGACACGTGCGGGTTCGCCTGCGTGATTATTTCCTGCTCGGACGTAACCGCGGGGAGTGAAAGCAGGAGCCAGAAACCTTGTGGAGCAAAAACTGTCTATGACAGTTACCCGTTGGACCCATTATGTTTATTTTTCGAAAGTTGCTTTGTATGAATTGACTGACCATACAGAGGATTTTTTGTAAAAGTGATGTAAGAGGGGGTTTTCGCAAAGGTAACCGAGAGAGATGTTTCTCACGAATTACTTGCGATATTTGCGACCACGGATTATGTTTTCCTCATCACTTTTGCGTACTGCGAAGTAGTTTTGCATGAGACCGATCGTGTTTTTTCCATAGGCTGTTTTGTTTTAAAATGTTCTTGTTATACGAAAGTAATGGATGACCGGTTTCATGGAGATAGAAAATCGCAGATTTTAAAGTAGCGATAAATCCGCGGATTACACGGGAGATGTTTCCGCTATGATTTCGACCTTTGGACGAAGCTGCTTCGAACTACTCATGGAGTTTTACCGAAGGTTATTTCGTTATTTTCGTAGTTCACCGTCGTGCTATTAGTCTGATTGGTACACGTTTCTAGTCGCGAGTTTGCGACGAGAGACGACGTAGAGTTTTCAGGACTATGTTTGTAACGGTTGGGCTATGCCGCTAGCGTTTTTTACGAATCTTATTGCTGCGAGAGTTTGCTTTGTCAAAAGCGTTGTCTTGATGCTGAAGTAAAAAGTTTTCGAAGATGGGATTATACGGGTATAGTATACGTACCTATTCCCTTTTCTTTTTACGAAAGAAAACGGTTAGCCGTTCTTTCGAAGGCTTGTGTACGTTTTTTCTTTCTTTTAGGAAGCGATGGGATGAGTATGCTTTAGAACGCGTGGCGATCGTTTCTCGGTTTTTCGAGAGACTAGATCGGTTTGCATGTTCTGCCTGGACAATCAAGGATTGATGGAACAAGACTGAAATTTTTCCTAAGACTTAGCTTGCTAGACTATCCACCTAGGTCCTAAGTTCCCTAAATTCTACGGCAGTTTTCAAGACGTTTTTGTTCCTGTCCTACGAAGAATTAAAACCTTTACAAAATTTTATAAGTCGGACATACCTTAGTCTCATCGATGATTCGAGATTTCCCCTTCTTCCTCCTTCTTCTTCTTTTGTCTTCTGAACTGTGTTTCACCTTCCGTAGTGATAGTTTTTACGAGAAGGAATGTGTATTCCATCGAAGGTTTTCTTAGGCGTTTCGGAATGGCCACTTTTGATTCTACGTCACAGGACTTCGAAAAGTCTGATACTGAATTTTGTATGAATTGATTTTCGAAAATCCTGATGAGAATATCGGAGCGAACGAGAGATATCAACGTCTAAGCTCATGTCTCCGTTTCTTCGTACTTCCCTAAATTGACAGGTGCGCTTTGTATATTGTTGAAAAGTCTATCAAGCGTTATGAATAGATGTTTCCGACTCAACGTGGCAGAATCAGATTGTTTTATGTACCAAAGGGATTTTACGAAATCGTTGAAACAAAAGAAGGAGAAGCAGGCTAAGAGGGAGCAATGGACAGGATGTCAATTCGGGTGAGGTTCTTAGTTTGTCAAGCCATGAGAAAACTGGTCAAGTCTCAGACCTTGTTGTTTGATATGATTTTGTTTGACTTTACGAATGATGTTTCGTAAAATATTGCCGAGTTTGATCTTACGGAAGTTGTTTCCGTAAGATGTTACCGAATTTAATATCCGAACACTCTCGGCTGCGGAGAGCTGTAATTTTGGTTCTTAAACTTAATCAGAAATTCTCTTGTTTCCGTACGATTGATCCAAAGGAGTTTTGAGTAGTTTTCCGAAAGTAAGCTTAGCGGATAAAAGTCGAGAGTTCGCAATGGCGCGAAATTTTTAGATTTCATAAAACGTCTTAGTTAACCGGTTTAGGTTTTGAGTAGGTTTATAGGAAATCAACTCTGTTCTTCTCAAACTGGTCAAGAAGGACCAAGCTGGCCATATTGCAAATTGGTCGAGAGAGACCGAGATTGTCGTACGGCGAGCTGGTCGAGACAGACCGAACTTGTCGTATGGCTAACCGGTCGGGACAGTCGGAGTTTTGGCCTCCCTTGGGTGGTTCGGACGGTTGGGAAGCATTGGTAAGCTCTTTTCCCGTTTCGTCGTTGCTTCCCGAGAGTTGTTCGGAAGAAGTACGCCAGTGGGAATTGGTGACCCGATTTGCCGTGCTTCTATTCCACGAGTAATCTAGGGTTTCCCCAAGGTTTCGAGAAGAATAAGTTTTATTTTTCCGAGAGGTTCTCGAAAAAAATGTTTTTGTAAAAAACCTTGCTCGTTGCGATTTCTCTAACAAGGTAACAAGATGAATTTTGGGGTTCGATAGATTTTATCGTTGCCCTTTCTGTTTAGATAGAGAAATTGCGAGCTCGTTTTCGTGCTCTTCCTGTGGCGGAAAGCCGCGGCTAGGTTTTTGATTTGCTCGAAGCACCGTGGCGTTTGCGTAAGCGTTGGCCGTAGGAACAGTCGCTGCTGGAGTTGTTTTACCATCATTGACGCAAACTGCAAGTTTTTCTTTCATATTTCCGGACATCACTTCGATCAAGCGTTTTGCGGCCGTATGAGTAAGAGTAATCCGTCCCCCCCCTCCTTCTAGCGCCAAACTGTGGGAACCGAAATTCACACTGTCGATTTTAATGAATAATAATGGAGGAAAGCAGCGAAAATCCTACTTTCCTTGAAGGTCCGGATTCTCTGCGACAGCCAAGACAAGTGACCGAATAAATGCGGAAAAGGTTTTGTTAAGATTTGCGACTGGACCTTAAGAAAGGCTGCCTACGTACCCCTTTCGAGGATCAAGTCGGACGTAGTTCAGTTAGAAAGAATTGAACAAGAGATCGAACAGTCTATGCCTGGTTCGTCTAGTATGAGCATTGGTCATAGAAACGGGCATGTCGAAGATAATGCCTAGGGTTTCTATGTGCGGAGCTCTGAGTAAAAGAATTGTTAGATCCTTCCGAGAGGAACAGGGGTCTGCGGAGAAGATAAAACTAGAACAAGAGGCGGCCAGACGTTCTATGTCCTGCCTCGCTGGCCTAACCACCTAAGTTCTATGTTCTCTAAGCTAGCAGGAGTTCTCTAAGTCTAGATTCTAGGATTTTTTCAGATCCTTTTCTCTTCTGCCTCAGCCCTCCTTATATAGTATTTTTAGGTCGGTGGCCCGTTTGCCCTTTCGCCATTGGGCCAAGTTTATCTCTTTTGGAAATATTCTATTTTCTGTCGATCTTCGTAGTTATCCTCGAGTCTTCACATTTATCCGCGGAAACTTAGCATTTATCCTACTTCCGTGAGTTAGGATAAATCGTCATAGCTTCCCATTGGGCTTGGACCTCCAAAATCGTAAGTGAGTCCGTGGACACGTTTTAAGCCCTCGAACGTTCATACGATTTCTCGGAAGATTAATCTTTTCCGCAAATAAATCGTATAGCCTAAAGAATTGATGTTCGAGTCGATCGTCCTTGTTTTTCACGATACACTTCGCGGAATAACTAACCTTCCTAGCTCTGGTCGCAAAACTTTTAGGATAACTCAAATCGAGCCGAACCGAGGAGCATTAGGTCCGCAGCTAAGGTGTTGTGACTTCACGGAAACCACAAGGTGCGATCTAAATCGGACGAGCTGGGAACAGACTAGATGCACTGGCGCCCAGGACCCCGGGGCCAGCACGGGCTAGCCAGCGCCCGGCGCCCGGGGCCAGCACGGGCGAGCCGGCGCCCGCGCCCGGGGCCAGCACGGGCGAGCCGGCGGCCCGTGCCAGCACGAGCGAGCCGGTCGCCCGGCGCCCGGTGCAGCACGGGCGAGCCGGCGCACGGTGCCCGGATTTGCCAGTACTGGCGTGCCGGCGCCCGGCGGCACGGTGCCAGCACGGGCGATGCCGGCGCCCAGGGGCCCGGTTGGCCCTAGCACGAGGCAACGCCGGCGAACCTGCGCCCGGTGCCAGGGCACGGGCGTTCTGAGGATCTCGACGAGGGCCTTCGATTTGATATCTTGATCATTTTCTGGTTCCTCACTTTTTTTGAGAGAACAAACTCTCCTCTTTGAAATTCGAGGGCAGATTCTAGTCGGACAAGGCCGGCGGGGAATTGGCTGGACAAACACGGCACCCCGGGGGCCAGCCAGGACACGGACGCTCGTGCCGGCGCCTGGAACTAGCACGGGCGAGCCGGAGCCCAGGCGCCCGGTGCCGAGCACGGGCGAGCCGGAGCCCGGCGCCTGGTGCTAGCACGGACGAGCCGGCGCCTGGGCGAGCCGGTGCCCGGCGCCCGTTGCCGGCATAGGCCTTTGAAGATCTCGGCGAGGGCTTCGATTTGATGTCTTGATCGTTTTCTGGTTCCTCACGGTTTGAGAGAACGACCTATTCGAAGTTTCGAGGCAGCTTCTTTTGTGTTTAGGGTTTTTGTGGTGATCGAATCTTGACGCCCTTGGGCGAGCGGACCTTGATTGGGTTGATCCGCCTTTCTCGTACCGATCTTTCCAGGGACTCTCGTACGCGCACGCCCGTTGTCTTCCGATCTTACTTTCAAGAAATGTTTCACGAAGAACCCATAAGTAAAAAATAATTATAGCCGTTGATTTCGAGATAACCGTTTTCGACCCCACCAGTGAATATATTCTAATTTGAGAAAATCTCGTATAACTTCTTTTCAAATTATACGAGACTTTTTGTTTCAAGAAATACTTTCCAGAGACTTTCAGTCATTGATTCCGTCGTGACCGATTTTGACCCCAACAGTTAGCCCCCCAGCTCGTTAGAACCTTCGTGATGTTCTTGCGAGGGATAAGACATGTCAGGTAAGATAGGCGGAATTAATGGTTGAAAGGCTCCGTTGAAAGTGGTAAGATTGAGGCTGCGCCTTTCGAAGGCTGCCTACGTACCCATGTCGAAGGGATCAAGCTTTCCGTTGTTCGTTTTGGAGTTTAAGACCCTTGTGATCTGTTTTCCAGCGAGACTTATATGGTCTGGTTATGTGTCGTGAGAGACTTTCGAGCATGATGCTGTTGATGGTATTTGTTTTGGTCTGGCCATTGTGAGGCCATGATGTATTTTTTGGGACTGGCCGTTGGTGGCTCTGAATCCCTGCCCGTTTTAGGGCCTGTAAAAATATTTGCTCAAATTTATAAAATCGTGGTTTTTATAAATTGAGAGAACTTTTGTTTTTCGAAGTTAGAGGAACAGGGTGTGAGTTTTCGTCTCATTCCTGTCTCTCAGATGATCACCATACCTGTCGTTGTGTAAGATGAGAATTCCCGAAAAATTTTGGTTTGCGGAGACTCATAAACGTACAAATTTAAATGAAGAGATAAATTTTGGAATCTCGTATCGGGGTGTTGATACTATGCCTTTGAGATGTCAAGATCCAGCATGGCTGGGTTTAGGGCAAGACCTAGGTTTACTCTCGAACTGAGGCTTTGCGATGACAAATCGGCTTTCGTTTTGCCAGTTTGCGATTTTAACCTGACTCGTACCGTTTTAAAATCCGCGAATTGTTATCTGCTTACTTGATTTGTCTGGGTACGAATCGAGCTACTTCCGTTAGGAAGTTCTAAACGAAATTTCGGTTTTCTTGTATAGCGCGCTATGTTATCCTTGTTGGATGTAAGAGAGCCTACCTTTTCACAGGCGGCTATTGTCTGTTTAGGACGTTAGAGTTCATTTGTTGTGATCAGAAACAAAGAAATGATGCCACTTTAGAGGCATGTTACCGTTTAGAGGTGTGTTTGTATGTTTTGAGTTCTAGAGTCGAGGATTTCGTCTGGAACGTTTTGAGGAAAAGAATGTCCTTCGAGCGTTAGCGACGTCTCGCAGTGCTGAAGGTCGAGTTTTCCTTGCGCCGCATTTCGTGGTGGAAATGTTCGCGGGCTTGGAGATGTTTTGAGAATGTTCGCAGCCAGAACTGTTATTTCGGTTTGGACGCAGGACCAAGGGGTCGCGTAAGTTTGACCCAGGGAGAAGCGTCTACATTCACAGTGCTTTGTGAAGTGTTGGTCTTCCGGGATTTGTTTTTATATATTAAGGATGACTCGTATAACTTTTGGAGCCTTGTCACGAGTGTTTCTTTTCATGCCATGTTTACGGGGCATATAGAACTTAGTCGATTGACGATAAGTTTAAATCTTCCGTTAACCATATGGTTGTTAGGACTGAGTTTTGGTATGAAGAGTTTATCGTATGATATCCGATTCTGGGTTATGCGACAAACTTCTTGCATAATAGTCACTTGGCGTTCTATGACAAATCGTGGATTGTTGTTTTTAGCCGTTAAGCGATTGGAGCAGTGGTCACTCAATTAATTGGGCGTGGCATGAAGGTTGTGCTCAGCCGTATAGCCAAGGAAGTTTTTGGTAAAGGATTAGACCATGACCCTTTCGTGTTAACATTAAGGTCATGTTAGTTCACGATTGCCTTTTAAGGGGATTGCCGAATTCAGGTCCGGGTCCTTTCGAAGGCTTGTGAACGTTTTTTCTTTCTTTAAGAAGCGGGATGAGTATGCTTAGAATGCGTGGCGATCGTTTCTCGATTTTTCGAGAGATTAGATCGGTTTGCATGTTCTGCCTCGACATTCAAGGAACAATAGAACAAGACTGGAAAATTGCCTAAGACTTAGCTTGCTAGACTATCCACCTAGGTTCTAAGTTCCCTAAATTTTACGGCAGTTTTCTAGACGTTTTCATTCCTTTCCTACAAAAAATTAAAACCTTGACAAATTTTCTAGGTTGGACGTACCTTAATCTCTTCGATCGTTCAAGGCTGGCTCTTGCCCGTTCCTCTTTGTTTCGTGACTTCTAACGGTTCATCGTCAAAGGACTTTTAAAAGTTTGATACTGAACGAGAATTGGTTTTTTGATGAAATTATGACGAGAATATCGGAGCGAAAGAGAGATATGAACGCCCAAGTTCCTGTTCTCGTTTCTTCGTACTGCTGGTTAAATTGACAATGTGTCCGAAGGAACATTACAGAATCGTTGAAACAAAGGGAGGAGAAGTAGGCGATAACTCGAAAAAGGCTAAGGTGGGTGCTTAGACAAATGGAGACATTGGGAAAGACGCCACTCGAGTGAGGCTCTTAGCTCGTCAGGCTATGAGCGAACTGGTTAGGTCCTGGACCTTATCGTTTCATATGATCTTGTACGACTTTACGAATGATGTTTCGTAAAATATTGCCGAGCTTGATTTTACGGAAGCTGTTTCCCAAAACGTTGTCGAGCTTTTATTTTACGAGAGTTATTCCGCAAACTGTTTTCTTCCTGAAAATAGACCGTCATATCCATCTTGGGCTCAGTCTTATTTTAAAATCGTAAGAGGACCGTTTGGTCGCGTTCCAGACCCTTCCGGGCCGTTTTGGACTTCAGACGTTTTTACAATTTTTCCTAAGAAATCACCTTCGACGTGATGTTGGCTTCTCAAAAGGATCCTAATCCCTCGTATAGTTGTAAAAACTGGTGTTCAAGCTAACCGTGGTCGTTTTATACGATGAATCGGAATCCATTCGTCGATCGAACCTTTCATGATTTTTTTTCAGGAGCTTTTCACGACGATCTTAATCGAGACGAAACAGGAGTATTGGACTCACGGACTCAAAGATCGAGTTACAAAAACTTAGGCAAAGATACATGGTACTGGGACAGGACCGGGCTCATCCTATGACGAGACAGAGAGATCCTCCCCATGGGCAAGGTGGTCGAGACAGCGACATTTTTTTCTTCGTAAAATCTACACGGAAACTCCGATAGAGACGAAACGAAAGCCATTTTGACCTAGACTCAAAGGAGAACAAAGTGAGATTGCCATGGGCGAGGTGGCCATGGGCGAGGTGACTTCGGTGATGGTTGTCCTCGCCCACGGGCGAGGTGGCCGGGACAGTGGCTTTGTTCTCTTCGTAAAATCTCAACGGAAACTCCGATTGAGATGAAACGAAAGCCATTTTAACCTAGACTCAAAGGAGAAAAAAGTAAGTTGCCATGGGCGAGGTGGCCATGGGAAAGGTGACCTCGGTGATAGTTTTCCTCGCCCACGGGCGAGGTGGCCGGGACAGTGGCTTTGTTCTCTTCGTAAAATCTCAACGGAAACTCCGATTGAGATTAAACGAAAGCCATTTTGACCTAGACTCAAAGGAGAACAAAGTGAGCTCTCCCTAAGGCAAACTGGGAAGACTTAGCTCGCCCTATGGCAAGTTGTCCTAGTAAGACCAAGCCCCGACCTTCTTTTGCTTTCCCGTTTGTTCACCGAGAGTTGTTTGTAAGATGTATGGCAGTTGGAGTTTGGACGAGGAGGCATGGTTTGAGGACAGGACGGTCCTTGCCTTACGATGGGATGGACTCGGCAAGAGCCGTCCTCGCCCACGGGCGAGGTGGCCTGTGTTCGGTCCGTCCAATCCATACTTGCTTATGTTTGAGACCTCGTCCGGACTGAATGAATTCTCAATATTCTTTAACTCGTGTTCGCGGAAAACCCTCTTTTACTCTTTTAACCGTTTCCTGGGGACATTTGGTTTTCAGAGATTAAAAAGAGTTGGTTTTCCGAGAACTTTTGGGCATTGATTCGATCAAGCGTTTTGCGGCCGTGAGAGTAAGAGTAATCCGTCCCCCCTTCTTCTAGCGCCAAACTGTGGGAACCGAAATTCACACTATCGATTTTAATGAATAATAATGGAGAAAAGCAACGAAAACCCTACTTTCCTTGAAGGTCCGGATTCTCTGCAACAGCCAACGACAAGTGACCGAATAAATGCGGAAAAGGTTTTGTTAAGATTTGCGACTGGACCTTAAGAAAGGCTGCCTACGTACCCCTTTCGAGGATCAAGTCGAACGAAGTTCAGTTAGAAAGAATTGAACAAGAGATCGAACAGTCTATGCCTGGTTCGTCTAGTATGAGCGTTGGTCATAGAAACGGGCATATCGAAGATAATGCCTAGGGTTTCTATGTGCGGAGCTCTGAGTAAAAGAATTGTTAGATCCTTCCGAGAGGAACAGGGGTCTGCGGCGAAGATAAAACTAGAACAAGAGGCGGCCAGACGTTCTAAGTCCTGCCTCGCTGGCCTAACCATGTAAGTTCTAAGTTCTCTAAGCTAGCACTAATTCTCTAAGTCTAGATTCTAGGATTTTCGGATCCTTTTCTCTTCTGCCTCAGCCCTCCTTATATAGTCGTTTTTAGGTCGGTGGCCCGTTTACCCTTTCGCCATTGGGTCCAAGTTTATCTCTTTTGGAGATATTCCATTTTCTGTCGATCTTCTTAGTTATCCTCGAGTCTTGACATTTATCCGCGGAAACTTAGCATTTATCCTACTTCCGTGAGTTAGGATAAATCGTCATAGCTTCCATTGGGCTTGGACCTCCAAAATCGTAAGTGAGTCCGTGGACACGTTTTAAACCCTCGAACGATTTCTCGGAAGATTATCTTTTCCGCCAAATAAATCGTATAGCCTAAAGAATCGATGTTCGAGTCGATCGTCCTTGTTTTACACTATACACTACGCGGAAGAACTAATCTTCCTAGCTCTGGTCGTAAAACTTTGAGGATAACTCCAATCGAGCCGAACCGAGGAGCATTAGGTCCACAGCTAAGGTGCTGTGACTTCACGGAAGCCACAAGGTGCGATCTAAATCGGACGAGCTGGGAACAGACTAGATGCACTGGCGCCGGGGCCAGCACGGGCGCGCTGGCGCCCGGGGCCAGCACGGGCGAGCTGGCGCCCGGCGCCCGGGGCCAGCACGGGCAAGCTAGCGCCCGGCGCCGGGGCCAGCAAGGGCGAGCTGGCCCCCGGCGCCCGGGCGAGCTGGCGCCCGGAGCCCGGGCGAGCTGGCGGCGCCCGGGCGAGCTGGGCCCGGCGCCGGGCGATGGCGCCCGGTGCCCGGGGCCAGCACGGGTGAGCTGGCGCCCAGGGCCAGCATGGGCGAGCCGGCGCCCGGGGCCAGCACGGGGGAGCCGCGCCCGGCATCCCGTGCCAGCACGGGCGAGCCGGCGCCCGGCACCCGGTGCCAGCACGGGTGAGCCGGCCCCCGGCGCCCGGTGCCAGCACGGGCGAGCCGGCGTCCGGCGTCCGGCGCCCGTGCCAGCATGGCGAGCCGGCGCCCGGTGCCAGCACGGGCGAGGCGGCGCCCGGCGCCCGGTGCCAGCACGGGCGTTCTGAAGATCTCGACGAGGGCTTCGATTTGATATCTTGATCGTTTTCTGGTTCCGCACGGTTTGAGAGAACGACCTCTTCGAAGTTTCGAGGCAGATTCTTATGTGTTTAGGGTTTTTGTGGTGATCGAATCTTGACGCCCTTGGGCGAGCGGACCTTGATTGGGTTGATCAGCCTTTTTTCGTACCGATCTTTCCGGGGACTCTCGTATGCGCACGCCCGTCGTCTTCCGATCTTACTTCCAAGAAATGTTTCACGAAGAACCCATAAGTAAAAAATAATTCTAGTCATTGATTTGGAGATAACCGTTTTCGACCCCACCAGAGAGTGGATATTCTAATTTGACAAAATGTCGTATAACTTCTTTTCAAATTATACGAGACTTTTTGTTTCAAGAAATACTTTCCAGAGACTTTCAGTCATTGATTCCATGATGACATTGTAAATGGCCGGTTAATCGACGACAGCGAAGTCGACGGTCTTGGTGACTTCTTTTACCGCAACGGGAAGCTTGATCGATGTGAGAGTCATTGACATCGTGTCCGAGAAACCAGTCAGAGGCTTGGGCGATGGTATGTTCATTCTCCCGAGAGTGTCACAGAAAATGACGTTGACCGTGCTGCCCATATCGACGAGGATCCTGGCGACCTCCAGATCTTGTATGACGAGGTTGATTACGAGTGGGTCGCAATGACGTTGATTGATCCTACCTGCTTCTTCTTAGTCAAAGGGCATCGCTTCCCTTGGGAGATCGCCGGGGCTGAATCGGATTGGAGAGTTAGCGCTTGTTTCTGCCTTGTGTTAATAGGCTTTGATAGCCGAGACAGTATCGCTGCAGTATTGTTACCCTCCAATGATCATATTTACCCTGTGGCGATTATTGTCGTTGCCCTTCTCGTCGTTCTTCCTCCCGCATTTTTCTCCTGCTTGGGAAGAATTATCCGACTGAGGAGCCTTCTCATTTTCCGGGGCACAGTCGGATTCGAGGATGAGATCCTTTACGCTGGTCACCCCGCCGAGTTCTCCTGCGAGCAGTCTTGCGGCCAATCTTGCGCCGAGAATTTTGCAGTTCACGGTTGAGTGGCCGGGTGTTTGGTGAAAGTCACAGTAGACATTTTCGTCGTACCCCGTATTCCGGACCCATGTATTGCCTGATGTCCGACCTTGATCTGGTCCAGAGTTGTTGGCGTAGTTGTGGGCTCCCTGGGTCTCTTTTTCTTCATGTCGGGCGTTCCTGTCGTTGCGGGAGTTTTTCTTTTTCTACTTCGCGTAAGTCCCATGATCTCTCGACGATGTCTTGGTCGTCTTCTGCTTTTGCGAGAAGACCTTCCTCTCTTCTTCGATGATTATGTAATCCGTGGCATTATGAAGCGCGTCCTGGACCGTACGCGGTTTCTCCAAGGTTATCCACTTCCTGAGCTTCAACTTGTACCAGAGCGTTTTTCGGAGCGCATCGATGGCATCCTTGTCGCTTATTCCGCGGACCCTAGCCATAACGGTTTTCAACCGTTTAATGAAGTCACGGAGTGACCAGAGCCTAGGATCGACATCAAAAGTTTCTCGATCGATGAACATCGAGTATTGCTTGAGAAATTCCGAGGCGAGTTGACGGAAACTTCCAATGGAGTTTCGTTTTAGACAAGAGAACTACTCGCGCTGCTCCGCGGAGGTTCGCGACAAAGAGGCGGCACTCGCCAGAATCTCTCTCGCTATCTCTGAACTTCGCTCTCCCCATTGCGATCTGGAAACCCTGCAAGCGCGCCTTCGGATCAGTTTTCCCGTCGTAAGACGCCACCTTGATCTTCCCGGGATCCGAAACCCTGGTCGAGTAGTGAAGGGGGTCTTCTGAGCCTCTTCGAGCAGCAGATCGATCTCGGGTGCAATACTGGTTGCATGGTGAATCTGTGACTTCACCGCTTTAACCTCTGACACCGTTTTCATGAGATGATCGTGGAGGTAGCGAATCTCAGGATTCTCGCTGGCAGGTTTCCGAGCTTGTGGGAACCGAAATTCACACCGTCGATTTTAATGGATAAAATATGGAGGAAAACAAGGAAAACCCTACTTTCCTTGAGGTCCGAATTCTCTGCGACAGCCAACGACAAATGACCAAATAAATTTGGAAAAGGGTTTGTTAAATTTGGGACTGGACCTTGAGAAAGGCTGCCTACATACCCCTTTCGAGGATCAAGTCGGACGTAGTTCAGTTAAAAAGAATTGAACAAGATATCGAGCCGCCTGGGCGAGTTCGTCTAGTACGAGCGTGGGTCATAGAAACAGGAATGTCGAGAATAATGCCTAGGGTTTCTAAGTGCCGAGCTCTAGAGTAAAATAATTGTCCGATCTTTCCGAGAGGAACAGAGATCTGCGAACAAGATAAGAATAGAACAAGAGGTGGCCAGACGTTCTAGGTCCTGCCGAGCTAGTCTAACCGCCTAAATTCTAAGTTCTCTATGCGGACGGGAGTTTTCTAGGTCTCAAATCTCGGATCCCTTTTTCTTCTGCTCCAGCTCTCCTTATATAGTTACTTTAGGTCGGAAACTTAACATTTATCCTACTTCCGAGAGTTCGGATAAACCTTCATAATTCCTATGGGCTTGGATCCCCTCTGAGATCGTAGGTGGGCCTTTTGACAAGTTTGGATCCTTGTGGACCGGTTTTAGGCCTTTGGGCGTTTATACGATTTTATCGGTCTTAGTCGTAAAACTTCGAGAATAACTTTAATCGAAACGAAGCGAGAAGTATGTGGTCCTGAAGGTCGGACGTCACAGCTATACGGAAGATACGGGAGTTGAAGTAAGTCGGACAGGCCGGGATCAGGTCAGCTCGTTGGTCAAGCCGACCTGCGTGCTGGTCGAGCTCGCCGGGCGAAGACACCCACGCCCGGGTTGAGCTCATCGGCGAGCTGACCCGCATGCTGGTCGAGCTCGCCCAGCGAGTACGCCCACGCCCGGGTTGAGCTCGCCGGCGAGCTGACCTCCGTGCTGGTCGAGTTCGCCCGGCGAGTACGCCCATGCAGGGGCTGAGCTCGCCGGCGAGCTGACCCGCGTGCTGGTCGAGCTCGCCGGGCGAGCACACCCACGCCGGGGTTGTGCTCGCCGGCGAGCTGACCCTCGTGCTGGTCGAGCTCGCCTGGCGAGTACTCCCGTGCCGGGGTTGAGCTCGCCGGGCGAGTACACCCACGAGGTGGCCGGGACAGTGACTTTGTTCTCTTCGTAAAATCTCAATGGAAACTCCGATTGAGACGAAACGAAAGCCATTTTGATCTAGACTCAAAAGAGAACAAAGGTGAGCTTGCCCTAGGGCGAGGTGGCCATTACAGAGGGCGAGGTGATCCGCGTGATGGTTGTACTCGCCGGGCGAGTACACCCACTAGGTGGCCAGGACAGTGACTTTGTTCTCTTCGTAAAATCTCAACGGAAACTCCGATTGAGACGAAATGAAAGCCATTTTGATCTAGACTCAAAGGAGAATAAAGTTATTTCCAGACGAGACCCGCTAACTCCAAAACATCGAACAGGCCACCAACCGAAAGCAGTCTATTTCAGAATAAGAGGTTTGCTTATCAAATAAAAGAGTATACGACGCGAGAGGATTCAAAGAAAAAGATCGCATTAAAAATATAAAGTTACGGAGGACCGTTATTTCAAAGTCAAAGGAGCTACAAAGGGCTCATTATTAAAGAACAAATTTCAGCAAACATCAGAAATAAAAAAAAGGTACAAACAAAGTCACTCAGGGCAGTGGCCCTCTGAAAATCGAGACCCCACAACAGATCTCGGAGTATCAGCTCGAACATACCCTCCAAGAGGCCGTTCAGCACCTCCAAAGAAAAGTAGATAACGGCGATACTCCCCCGCGGGATCCCAGTGATCGATCCTCTTCTCCATCCACTCTTGCATGAGCTCCCACCTAGCAAACGGTCTCGCACGTTGAATCAGCAGATCACGCTGCGCCATCATATCTCGAACCTGGGTACGATGGAAGATCACCTCGCCAAACAATCTCTGGTGAGCTCCTGTCTCCAAGTCTTAATTAGGAGCGGCCTCGGCATCACCTGGTGAACGGGACGAAAAGCTGGTCTCCCTCAGAATCGTCCTGGCTAGCCGCAGTGGAGGAACATAGAAAGGGTGCATTTTTTGCGTTTTTCCCCTCTAATATTCATCATAGATGGCGGACACTGAGAGCTCCACGACATTCCCTGGAAAGGCAAAAAGTAAGAAGATAAAGTCTTACTAAACAAAAATTTTAGGTCAGGAGCTTACCACAGGCGCGTCTATGACGCAAAGCCTCCTTGCTCGTCTGATAAGCCACCTCTCGGAAACGACGAGGAATTTCCATTGCTAGCTTTTCCACAGCCCCCCCTTTGAATGATACCGGGCGAGATACATCTAGCAATGAAGGAAGATCATGAGCAATAGGTGTCATGTCCCCGATCCTGAGAGGATCGTCTGGATGGACCATTGTGCGTGGAGACGCACCAGACAGGTCATATGACCTAAAGATAAGTGTGTCATGATCTAAGAACGTGGTTAAGGAAATCAGACAGCTGAGACTTAACCAAAATAGGATGGAGACAAGCTTAAAGGAGTTAGTCGAGTGTTTTGGTAGCTGGACGAGGTCTGGGCGAAGCTCGATCAGCTAGGTGAAGCTGTGATGTAGTGCATGATCAGAATGGATCATGGGAGAACTAAGTCTAGGTCTTGAAATAGACCAAGGGACTTAGAGGGATTGAATAAGATAAAGATATCAGTTGTACAAAGTGTATCACAGCTGGGTGATGCGAGCAAGAAGCTCGACCAGCTGGACGGAGCTCACTTGGAGCTCAAGAAGAGTGTGTCAGCTCTCTGAGCTGGATGGACTAGCTCACTCAGCTGGGTCAGCTGGGTATCAGCTCAACTCAGCTTGACTGAGTGTTCGCGTCTCAGGCAGTTGGGCCGGGTCCGGACAGTGGTCGGGCCATGCGGGCAGCCATGTGTGCCGCTGGGCTGGTGGGCTCTTGGGATGGGGCCAGGAGCTTGCCATTCGGTTTGGGTTTGCTTTGGACATGTCCAAGGGTGGTTTGGCAAGCCCAGGACGTCCTGGTAACTGTCATAGGCGAAAGGATGTGATCTGAACCATTGATGAAATCAATGGCCAGAATTGATACCGAAAAGGTGCAATTGTTGGAAAGTAACCACCACTTCCTCTATAAAAGGGAGGGCCAGTCCGTGACTTTACAGGCATGCCAGGCATTCATTCTTCACCCTGAAACATAAATAAAAACAAAGAGAAAACAGGAAGAAAGTCGGATTGAAGGATCCAATCCCAATAGTGGGATGAAGGCAGGAAGAGGCAGATTTGAGGGCAATCAAGAGGGGAGTTGAGAACGACCCTCTGGTGAGTTTTGATTAATGTTTGCTACGCCCTGGGCTTCCTCTACATCCATAGAAGACACGAAAATAGCCTGGAGAGAAGATAGGAGGCCGGATCTAACTTCTAAGGGCTGAGACATCCTTGAAGGCAGATGTGTGTAGAAAAGCAGTTTTTTGGACACTGAAGGGGGAAGTTATGCACGACCTTTGGGTGGTGTTTGATCATGGATGAACACATATAAGGCTTCCTCTGTGTCCTGGAAACACATGCAAATGGTCAGAGGAGAAGGGAGAAGGCCAGACTCCACTCCCAAAGGCACGGTCTCAAAGGTGGATGCAGTGCAGAAACTGGTTCCATGGGAGTTCCATGGTATGGAAGAGAGGCACGACCATTGAATGGATCTTATCATTACTGTATGTATGTGATAAGGGCTTGATGGAGGCATGCTCTGAAGGAGCATGGCCGAACCTAATAAGAGGAGGCACATGATCTAATAAGATCAAGTATAAGGTAACAAATTTGATACTGTTAAGCCAAGGTAAGGCACGCCCCTTGAAGACCATATATTGTGATGAAAACAAAGGATCCATGACCCTAAGAGGAGGGACGGATCATTGTTGATCTACTTCATCCATGTGGGGTGATAGTTAGATGATGTTCATTGGAAAGTGATCCATGATGGATCATAGTTTGATGTTGAGTTTGATCATGGTGTGAACCATGGATCCAACCCATTGGTGAGACACATGGGGGTCCTAGTACCAGAGGAACCATGTGGAGTGCAAGGTCCTATTCGTTTGAATCCAACAGCAAGCAAGGAGAGGAGTAAGGCTAGTACTTGTTGGTGTGGACAACAAGTATTGTGCTGGTGTGTTTATACAAGGAAGGCCGTGTGTGATCTGATCATGGGAAAGGATGGACGACCTGATCCCTGGATGGTGGATCAAGGTATCTGATCTGATTGATCAAAGGATGCACCGGTGGTAAAAGCAACACTAATCAGGTTCTGTGGGACATGGTTCCATGGCCGGTTAGGAAGTGTGAAGTCTCATCAGTTCTGAGTCATGTGGGGTGGTTGGTTGATTGACTTAGGATCTGATGGGCCTTGTTAGTCCATGAAAGGACTTGGTTCCAGGGAGCACACGACTGGACATGGTGGTACTAAACCAGGCCTTGGCCTGTTCAGGTATGTAGTCCTTGGCCATCGGCCGGACTGGTCATGGTCGAGATCTCTATGATCCAGAGGGATTCATTGAGATCTGACCATGGATTAGTATTAAGTAGTGATTTATCATGATTTATCATGAATTTTATTAGGTTTTACCTAATTGATTTGAAGGTGGTCAGTTATGGCCGGTTTAGTGGGATTTGGCCAAATTCTATGTGAATTAGGCCGGTTCTGATCAATCTGATTGTGGATTCCTCTTAGTGGGGAATTATCAGTATTTTCAAAGAATTTTAATTAATTTTTGGAGCATGTTTGCTTGAGGGTCGTTTTTGCAGCTGAAGACTTCCCGTAGGTACTTTGTCTGTGAGGATGGTTGGCTGAATGACTAGTTAACCCAAGGGAAGAGTTTATGTAGGTATAAGGGAGTTGGACGAGTGGACATGGGAGTTGGGAAAAGCTACCTCACAGCTCAATCAGCTGGAAGAGAGTGGGGAACCTCAAGTGAAGTGGTTCAGCTCAGCTAGCTGGATGAGCTAGCTAAAACAGTTAAGTCAGCTGGGACAATGAGCTAACAAGCACTGTGGATGTGGCAAAGGTATGATCTATCAATGTTGCATAGATCTAGATAGAATGGTTAGGTGAACGTAACCTCGGATTTTGTATGACTTGGTTTGGGTTCAGCATCGACCTTGGAGATAGCTGGTAGTTGAGTAAACTAACATTAGCTGAGGTGATGTGACCAGACAAGTGTTAGATTGGTTTTAGACCAATGGTTGTAGATATAATTCCTCTGTGCATAAGTTGAAATGATCTAAGCTAGGGAATGACTAAGGTAGTCTTGAGCTAGGATCTGAGTTAGCCCTCGCCTATGGGCGATGTTTAAAATAAAGGGTGAAATTTTTAGAGGTTCAGTCAGGGTATGGACCGAGCGACGTGAGGCAATCGACCGCGGCCTGAGAGGCCGGGTCGGGGTCTTACAAGTTGGTATCAGAGCATGCTTGATCCTGTTAAGGACAGTGCTCAAAGATGTTGAGTTCCAAACCGAAATTATTTCGGAAAACTGAGATGACTTGGACCCTTAGCTGTGGTGAGCCAAGTGAGAGTTGAGGTAAGATTGGGTTTCATGCTTGTGAACGGGGAAGTTCCAAGATGAGCCGGCTTAGCCAAGATGCACTCTCCAAGGGCGAAGACCCTGAAAACAGAAAGGTTAGTTTATCTAGTTATTTGGAAGTAATAGACGGATTGTACGATGGATGCAATGCAAGATCTTTGTATGGAAGACCTGGACCAGGGAAGTAACATGGACCAGAGAGTGGCTTAGGTTGAAAGAAACGTGCAACACTCTTGTAGGGGTTAGTGTTTATTCCTTGGTGGCCGTTCAAAAAAAGTGAGCATATGCAGTGTTCATGTTGGTCTAAGGAAGACGCTACACGACTAGTACATGAGTGGGCTTGTGATCAGATGGATCAGCTTGGACTCAGTGTAATTCAAGGTAGGATTCCTTAAGATTGAGTGAATGGGATTGAATCAATTCCAAGAGGAATTGGAAACACGATGTTAGAAGTTGCTTAGTGTGATGAGGATTGGGTATTTTATGCTTTTGTGAATGGTATGGGCTGTTCACAGAAGTGTGATGCTTTGGAGAATGGTATGGGACATTTTCCAAATGTGTGATCAACCCGAGATCCAACTCATCTAAGTACTTAATGATCGGAAAAGGGTTGTTCCAGATGGGAACGGTGGGTTGTCCTTGCATAGTGAACGCGGCCGGTGGGCAGAGAATGAGTTCACTAGGTTTGGTGAAGGACATCCCTGTGATGATCACAGTCAGGGTAATGCCTGCGGATCTGAGTATTGATCACAGTCAGGGGAAATGCCTGCGGATCTGAGTATTGATCCACAGTCAGGGTAATGCCTGCGGATCCTGAGTATTGATCACAGTCAGGGTAATGCATGCCGGATCTGAGTATTGATCCTGGACAGGGTAATGCCTGTGGAATCTGGTTGGTGTCCGCCTAAAGAATCACGAGATGATATTAGGTATGGACTGGCTTGGAAAAGTATCGGCCACTCTGGACTGTCACCGGGAGCGCGTGCAGTTCGAGAGTTGGTGTGAATTCCCGATCAGGTTCCAAGGTATACGTCCGATCTCTGGATGCTTAGTGGTGTCAGCAATCCATGTGGATTGGATGCTGAGAAGGGTTGTGAAGCTTATTTGGCCACAAACGCCACTAAGGAGATCGTAGGGGGTGATGACCCGGATGGGATTCCGCTGGTTCGAGAGTCCATGATGTGGTTCGGGCGCTACAGGGCATTCCCCTTGGTAGGGCTGACCCGTTCATAGTAGATCTGGACCAGGGACGGCCCCAAAGATCCAAAAGTTCCTTGTGTATAGCTCCTGCCGAGATGGCCGAGCTGAAGTCGACCCCGTCCGGGAAGGGACTGATGTCTTGCATATTTTCATATATTTAGCCATCTTTTTATTGCATTCTTTGAGTTGTAGGCTAAGGTTTAGGCATGTCTAGGATCATTTTGCATTCATTTGTCCTCATCAGGTGTTGGAGTATGCTTTGGTGAGATTTGAGGCGTTTGGGAACCTTATGACCCAAAAAGAAGTGAAGAATCAAGATTGGCCATAAGAAGAGAAGTGAAATCAAGAGAAGAGAGTTGGACCGGGTAGCCTAGACCGGCTACACATACCCGGACGGATCAGACAGGATCAGCCAACCGGATGACCGGGTTGATGCGTCCGGACTCGAGTAACCGGACGGGAGAAGAGACGGACAGCCGGGTGTACACGTCCGGATAAGGACACCCGGTCAGGAGGAACCCGGAGCAGACTATGTCCGGGGTGTCTAGTCCGGGTAGGAGCACCCGGACGATGAGAGCTGACGGACGGCCGGGGAGACGCGTCCGGGTAGGAGCACCCGGACGGGAGATCAAGATGCATCCAGACCGAGGGACGACCAGGGTGGCCTGTCCGGCTAGGAGTACCCGGTCGTGAAGAAGGTGCTGAGGACCGGGGTGAGACTACTGATGAGTCGCTGGAGGATGAGGAGAAACAACGGGTTTTTGCCGAGGGCTCCCAACGTGTCAACGAGGTTTGGCCCTTCGAACTTCTTAACCTTGTGTTTGAATTTATATATAAGCATACTTGCTGATCTTGAGTTTATGCAGGGACTAAGAGTGTTTAGCGAGGCGCTTGACTCGAGTTTCCGCAAATCCAGGATTGCTAACTTCAAGACCACAGAAGCAGAGCGAGAGCTTTTCCGGTTCCGACAAGAGGTAAAGGCGCAGAACGCAAAGCAAGCTGAGCTTCACGCTCGAGCTCTCGTTCGGGCGGAAAGGAGAGGAAGAAGGATGGTCGCAGCGGAGGTGGCAACACGGGCGGAATCGTTTGCTGCTGAGTTTCAATGTTTTAAAGAAGCTCAGGAGTTTGTTGGTGATTTCCGCGAGTGCCGGGGTTCGGTCGTAAACCTTCACAAGTCTCAGAACCCGGATTTCTCCTTCGATTCCGAGATTGCTGAAACGAAGGATTTCATGGCCGAGTGCGCTTATGCTGAGTCCTTGGTTCCTCCGGTAGAAGAAAGAGTCCGGAGACTATGGGAACCTATCGAGGTTTCCGAGGATACGGTGGAGGCCGGAGCCGATGAGAACGCCGAGGGTGGTGGGAACGCTCAAGGCGTGAATGAGGAAGTGGACCAGCCTGCTAGTTCATTTGGGATATCCGCATCCGGATTTCTCAATGTTGACTTCCTTTTGTGAATCGTATTTTTTGGCCGTGTGTGGCCGTTTTTAGTAATTTTATTCTGCGACCGTTGGAGGTTGCATTCTTATGTTTTGGGACTGGCCTTTGGTGGCTTTGAATCCTGCCGTCTTTTGCGGCTTTTATGAATATGAAAATTTGCGAGATTTCGTCTTTTTTTTTTATTTATACTTTCGTCAAGTGTAGAGGGAAGGATGCGAGTAGTCACTTCGTATCCTAACTCTTTTTTTTGTCGCTTGGTCCGTATGCTACTTTTTAGCGAGCGTTTTAGGTGTAAGCGATAAGAGACATGTTTTGGGATCTCGTATACGATACTATGTCTGTGAGATGTCAAGATCGAGCAAGACTGGGTTTAGGGCAAGACCTAGGTTTACTCTCAGCTTTGAGGCTGTTCGATGACTGATCGGCTTTCATTTTGCCTGTTAGTGATTTCTTCCTGATTCTTTTCGTTTAAAATCCGCGACTAGTCGCCGGCTTATATGACTTGTGTTAAAAGAATCGAGCTATCTTCGGAGTTTGTCCGAGACTCTAAACCAAAATTTTGGGTTTCTTGTATAGCGCGCTATGATATCCTTGTCGGATGTAAGAGGACCTTGTAGGTCTGACTACGAGTTTGTATTGAGTGAAACGTTTCTTGTGTGCGTCCGTCGGGGCCAATCGATGGGCGTGAGTTATTTTTAAGTCGCAGGTGGACTGTCTTTTGCGGATAATACGAGTTTTGTTATCTTTTTAAGAAGTTGCGACGTCTCACGTTTCTTTTGGAGATATGATTTTCGTTTTTCCGAAGCGTTGATGCGTTTAAGTGAGCATAAGAGATAGAAAGAATTCTATTAAAATTTCGAGAAGTTAGAGTACATGTGCTGATTTTTCGCGTTTTTGTGGGAGTATAGGAGTATACGCACCCAGTCCCCCCCCCTTTTTGGTGAGGGGGATAGCTGAACTCGCCGGGTTTCGACGAGCTGCCTACGTACCTCTTTCGAGGATCAGGCCATGTCGTAGTTCTGATAGTTGCCACAGACGTTTTTACTCCCCGTGCGTTGCCGTTTCGACCGTGCTGGTCGGATCGGTGGTTTGTGCGGGGGTCGAGCTGTCTGCTTTCACGGCGGTGGACTCAGAGGCTTTGTCGCTGTCTTGAATCGTTGCCTGTTTGGATGATTCTGGATCATCTTTCTTTGAGTCCTCGGGAATGTTATGTGATTCCTTTGCTCGTTTCAGGTTGGCCGCAGGGGCGTTCCGATCTTTTCGCAGTTTGAACTCGGCTAGGTAACAGAGTCTCGATTGTTTCTGACTACCCCAGATGGCTGCGGTTCCGGTCGGAGTCGGAAACTTGATACCGAGGTGATATTTGGATGGTATTGCCTTCATGGAGTTGATCCAAGGGGTTCCCATGATGGCGTTGTAGATGGCCGGGTTGTCGACTACTGCAAACTCGACGATTTTTGTAACTTCCTTTGCCATGACCGGGAGTTTAATTCTCCCGAGGGTCATGGTAGTGACGCCCGAAAACCCCGTCAAAGGTTTTGGCTCAGGGACGACTTCCCCAAGTGGGATCTTCATCCTGTAGAGGGTGTCGCGGAAGATGACGTTGACCGTGCTTCCTGTATCGATGAGAATGCGGCCGACTTCTAAATCCTGGATGACCAGGTCGATTACCAAAGGATCGCAGTGAGGTTTGTCGATTCCGACGGTCTCGTGTTCCTCGAAAGCGATTGTGTGGTTAGGAACATCGCTGTCTGGGAACCAGTTGGAACTTGTCTCGGCTTTTCGCCCGTAGGCTTTTATCGATGAGACAGAGTCTTGGTAGAACTGTGATCCTCCGATGATCATGTTTACCCTCTGGCGACTACTGTTGTTCCCTTGGTCGTCCTGTCTTCTTCCGCGCTTTTCCCCCGATTGGTTTTAGGTCGCGCGGTCCTCGGAGACAGTTTTGTTGGTCTTTGGGCGGTCGGAGTCCAGGAGCAAGTCCTTTATACTCTTGACCTTTGATAGTTCGCCGGTGAGGAGTTTTGCGGCGAGCCGGGCGCCGAGAACCTTGCAGTTTGCAGTGGAGTGACCTCTGGTCTCGTGGAACTCGCAGTATGAGTTATCCTTGTACTGGTTCCTGGCCCAGATGTTTCCGGAGGTTTTGCCTTGCTCCGAGTTGATGGCGTAGTTATGCTCGCCTTGGGCGTCTTCCCCTTCGTGATGGACGTACTTGTCGTTACGAGAGGGTTTCTTCTTGGACGCGGTTTTCTGCGGTCCGTGCTTCTGCGATAGAATCTTCATCTCTTCTTCCATGATGATGAGGTCCGTTGCCTTGTGGAGAGTATCCTGGATTGTCCGCGGCTTTTCCAGTAGTATCCACTTTCGGAACTTCGACTTGTACCAGAGAGTTTTCCTCAGGGCGTCGATTGCGACATTGTCGCTGATGCCCGTTACTCTGGCCATCACCAGTTTGAACCTTCGCATGAAGTCGCGGAGTGACTCGTCTTCCTTCTGAGCTAGACTCCATAGATCCACGTCGGACGTTTCTCTGTCCATGAACATGGAGTACTGTTTGAGAAACGCCGAGGCCAGTTGGCGGAAGTTTCCGATGGAGTTCCTTTTGAGCCGGGAGAACCACTCGAGCGCAGCACCTTTGAGGTGCTCGGCGAAGAGAAGACAATGACCTGCGTCCCGTTCGCGCTCCGGGAGTTTGCACCTACCCATTGCGATCTGGAAGGACTGCAGGTGCGACTTAGGATCCGTCGTATCGTCATAGACCGGGATTTTGATCTTCCCTGGGTCTGAGATGCGTGTTTCCGTGATCCGAGTGGTGAATGGCGTTTTCCGTGCATCCTCGAGAAGTCTATCGATCTCGGGGGCGGAACTGGTCGCCTGATGGATTTGCGATTTTACCGCTTTCACTTCGGCCACGGTCTTTTTGAGAGATTCGCGGAGATCATGGATCTCGCTATTGCTGCCGGCGTTCCTCCGAACCTGTCGGCGCTGGTCGCGATAGATCCGAGTTTGATCTTCCGCGAGTTCTTCCTGCTCCATCCAGTAGAGTTCTTCTTCCTCTTCTGTCATGGGCCTATCGAAGGATACCGTCTGCCGAGCGGACTGGCTTCGGGTTCTCCTGGGGTGGATGTCAGCGTCTTCATCGGAAGGATCCGATTGGTCGCTGATATCTAGATTGATGCGCTCGACGTCGCTTTCCTTGTTTCCCGTCGCCGGGAGTGGAAGGTTCTGCGAGGTCGTTTGCTGTCCTTTCGGAGCCGTTTCCTCGGGAGTGGGCTCTTTCGGGGCATCTTTTTCTCGTGCTTCGGGAGATCCGAAGTCGAGTCTTCTGCCGCGGCGTGCCTTGGTGGATCCGCGCAGCAACTTGCTCCTCGCAGTTAAGGTGTCGACCTGTTTTGCGAGCGAGGTTATCAGCTTGTCCTGTTGTTCCGCCCGCGCCTGGGCGGAGGTAAACAGTTCCTTCATCTGCCTGAGCGCCTCAGTGTTTGCATCAGCAGTGACTGCGGACGCATCTCCAGCTGGAGTCTTCTCAGCGTTGGCGTCGACGGGTGTTCCGTCTAGCGCTGGCTGATCTTTGGTGACGTTGGTAGACATGATCGAGCGTGTGCAGTTGCGAGATAGATAGATCCGTAACCCCCCTTCCTTCTAGCGCCAAACTGTGGGAACCGAAATTCGCACCGTCAAATTAAGTTGATTTGGAGGAAAGCCAAGTGAACCAAGCCTTCCCTGAAGGTCCCGGATATCTGCTGGGCCACACACGACACAATCAGTACGAGAAAGAAAATATGAAAAAGAAATAAAAATCGTAAGAACAAAGAATGGAGCAAAAGATCTTATTTCCAAATCCGCGTTTAAGCGTGAACAACAGGTAAGAGCCTCGGCTACAGGAGCTGTCGGCAAGTTCGCTAGTCTAGCAACCTAAGTTCTAACCTAGTTGAGTCGCAGCTCGCTAGTAAAAACGGAAAATAATGCCTAAGTTGCTCTAAGTGCTCTGGGAGTTTTTTTGTGATCTGGTTTGCTTCTTGCTCAAAGCTCTCCTTATATAGTCCCCTTAAGACGGTCTATCTTCTTGCGGGCTGAATCGGGCTTTTTCCATTTTCGTCCATCTTCGTGTTTATCGGGAAACTTGACATTTATCTTCGGAAAACTTGACATTTATCTTCTGGAAACTTGACATTTATCTTCTGGAAACTTGACATTTATCTCTTATGTGAGGATAAGGATAAACCGTCATAGTTATCCTTCCTTTTCGGAAAATCGTACGTGGGCCGTTTTGACCACGTTGGGCCGTTTAGGCGTTTTTACGGTTTTTCGAAAGGACGGTCTTTGAAGGTTTCGGTGTTTCCGAAGGAACCTCAATTCCTCGTAAAGTCGAGATAGTGGTGTTTCAGAATAACCGTGGTCGTACCAAACTCGCGTAGATTGATCCAAACAAGCTAAGATGGGATCGAACCGGACACGATAGGACCGAGACCGGGACGAGGGCCATGGACCGACGCCAGGCCGACCCGCATGACGGGTGCCGCTGGCGCCAGGCTGGGTGCCGCCGGCGCCAGGCTGGGTGCCGCCGGCGCCAGGCCGGGTGCCGCCGGCGCCAGGCCGGGTGCCGCCGGCGCCAGGCCGGCCCGCGTGACGGGTGCCGCCGGCGCCAGGCCGGGTGCCTCCGGCGCCAGGCCGGCCCGCGTGACGGGTGCCGCCGGCGCCAGGCCGGGTGCCGCCGGCGCCAGGCCGGGTGCCGCCGGCGCCAGGCCGGCCCGCGTGACGGGTGCCGCCGGCGCCAGGCCGGCCCGCGTCCCGCGTGCCGCCGGCACCAGGCCGGCTCGCATGACGCGTTCCGCCGGTGCCAGGCCGTCTTTCCGTCCGTGGGTTTTTCGTTGTTCGATCTTTCCTCCGTCAGTCGTTTGCGGGAAATCTTTGAGTTTGGGAAGGTTTTTTTAGCCATAGATTTCGAGATAATCGTTTCTAATCCAACAAGGTTCGTCGAGTATCGGAATTTGAGATGGACTTGGATTCGTAGATTTTCCGTCGTCAAGGATGCGAGCAATGTGGCTTCGAGCTTTAGATGTGTTAAAAGACGAATTTTTTAATCAATCGGGAAGGCTTTGCGGAAGAACCATCGTAGATCTCGGACGATCCGGACATAGGTTTTAAGGAACCAAGATGCGGCCATTGCCCGAGATTATGGGATGATTGCACGGATGGGCGCCAGGATCCTTGCCGCTGGTGCCAGGCGGGAGCGGACGAGCCTTCCCATGAGTTTTATCGTGCGACGACCCGTTTCTTGGTTTTGATCATCGCTTGGCTTTTCTTTCGAGGATTTTCGGGTGACGATTTCGTCATTGACCGATTTTGACCCCAACAGCAACCAATCAGAAACAAGCCGTGTGGCAGCCCGTGCGTCGCTTCGCATGGCTCCGGACGCATGCGTCGCGGCACCTCGTGCTCCACATGTCTGTCTGCATGACCAGGATGTCATGCCAGATGACACCACGCCCTCCACATGTCTGATACATAGCCTGGTTGCATGCAAGTCGACACCACAGCACACACATGTCGCTCAGCATGCTTCAATCGCAGGTTGAGCGGCACCTCGTGCTTCTGTGTGTCGCTCCGCATGCTGTGATTGTTTGGGCTTCAACACCTCCTGCTTCCCTTGCCACCTACCATGCCAGGCAGTTGACACCACGTCCTCCACATGTATGAAGGCATGGCCAGCTTACATGCACTTTGACACCACATCGGCCACATGTCGATCAGCATGCCTCGGTCGCAGGTTGAGCGGCACCTCGTTCTTCTATGTGTCACTCAGCATGCTGTGATCTCCTGAGCTTCAACACCTCGTGCTTCCCTTTCCAGCTACCATGCCAGGCAGTTGACACCACTTCCTTATCTCATAGATCAAGCCACCTCGAGCTTCTCGGTCCATTCGACTGATTCCGGCCCTTCCGGTGAATTTTCGACCCGCGATCAATCCCGAATATTTTTCTACGCCCGTTCTGATGAGCTGAATATTTTTAATAAACTCCAAAATATTTCTGACCTTGATGGAAAATATTTCTCGAATCTCCGGCTTCCTCGAAAAGTCCCAAAATACCGAAATCATGGTTTTTGTTTGATTTCGGATTTTCCCGTTGTGCTTCGATTCCCGTCGTGCTTCGAAAATTTTTATTCTTCCAACACCTCCGTCTTATCAATCTAACACCTTCTCTAAAAGGGGCGAGCAGCTTAAGGTTCCTTCACGATCAATTCTTCGACCACTCTATTAATAATAAATTTTTTTTAAGGGTTCCTACATTCTCCCCCCTTAACAGAATTCGTCCTCGAATTCTAAGGTTCTGAGGGGCCTCCTTCTTCCATCACGACATCTTCTCGGAAAAACTCCGGGTGGTTGGCCTTAAATCTCTCTTCATCCTCCCAAGTGACATGAATCATGTTTTGTCTTCCCCAGAATACTTGTACTTGAGCAATCTCACGATTCTTCAATTTCCGAACACGCCTTTCTCCAAGTCGGATTGGTCCTTCTGGATATGTAAGGTTCGTCCTTAGCTCCTCAATTCTCTCGGGCTCAACAGCACCTGGATCTCGTATATGTTTCCGAAGCATGGAAACATGGAATACCGGGTGTAGATGCATATCCTCAAGCAGATCCAATCGATAAGCTACCTCACCAACCTTTCCGATGATCTTGTACGGACCAATGAATCTTACTGCGAGTTTCCCGACCTTACCAAATCTGTCTTTCCCTTTCTGTGTTGTAACCTTCAAGTAGACCCAATCTCCTATCTCAAATGTTACTTCTCTTCTCGACTGGTCGGCGTACTTCTTCTGACAGTCCTGAGCCTTCTTCATGTTGGTTTGGATCGTCTCCAGCTTAATCATAGTCTCTTGTGCAATAGGTGATCCAAACATTCTTCTTTCTCCCACTTCCGTCCAACACAAAGGTGTCTTGCATGGCCTTCCATACAGCGCTTCATAAGGTGGCATTTCAATGCTCGCATGATGACTGTTGTTATAAGAGAACTCGACCAACGGTAGATGCTTCTCCCAATTTCCTGCCCAATCCAAAATACACATCCGAAGCATGTCCTCGATTGTCCGAATGGTTCTCTCCGTTTGGCCATCTGTTTCTGGATGGAACGCCATGCTTTTGAACAGTTTAGTTCCCAAGGCTTCTTGTAGTCCTTCCCAAAATGCTGCCGTGAATCTAGGGTCACGATCTGAGACGATGTCTGAAGGTACACCATGTAACTTCACTATCTGGTCGACGTACATCTCGGCCAATACTTCAACTTTATCAGTGTCTCTCATAGGCAATAAGTGTGTGACCTTGGTTAACCTATCCACAATCACCCAGATTGAGTTGTTTGATCTACCTGGAGCAGTGGGTAATCCAGTGATGAAATCCATGGAAATAGAGTCCCATTTCCATTGAGGTATCGGAAGATTCTGCAACAATCCTCCTGGAACTTGATGCTCGGCTTTAACTTGTTGACAAGTTGCGCACTGTGCAACCCATTGCGCTACTGATCTCTTCATCCCCGGCCAATGATAGTATCTTCTCACGTCTCGGTACATCTTTGAACTTCCAGGATGAATACTAAGTAAGGAATGGTGTGCAACCCTTAGTATTTCATCTCTCAGCCCTTGTCCTTTTGGAACGGTGATCCTTCCACTGATAAGCAAAGTTCCATCTTCCGCCAAGTAGTAGCCAGCACTATTTGGTCCGGCTTTCCCTCTTAGTTCTTCAGAAATCTTTTGTAGTTTCTCGTCTTTAAGTTGCTCCTCTCGGATCTTCTGAATCAAGGTGGTCTGATTCACTGCTTGTACTCCCAATGGTTCACTGGTTTGTCCCTCCAAAACGACCAACTTTACTTGTTTCAGCTCTTGGTTCAACAGCTCCACTTCTTTTTCCATATCAGCATCCATCTTCCTTCGACTTAAGGCATCCGCAACCACATTCGCTTTACCAGGATGGTAGCGAATCTTTAGGTCATAGTCAGCCACGAATTCCATCCATCTACGCTGACGCAGATTGATTTCTGGCTGGGTGAAGAGGTATTAAGACTTTGGTGGTCTGTGTATACCTCTACTTCTTCTCCGTACATGTATGATCTCCAAATCCGCAAAGCGAATACCACGGCCGCTAACTCCAAGTCATGTGTGCTGTAGTTATCTTAATGCTTCCGTAGTTGTCGCGAGGCATATGCGATGACTCTCCCATCTTGCATTAACACACAACCTAACCCAACTCGTGAAGCATCCGTGTAAACCGTGTAAGGTTTACCTTGCTCGGGCAAAGCTAACACAGGTGCACTCGTGAGAGCTTCCTTCAACTTCTTGAATGCCTTCTCCATTTCTTCCGCCCATATAAAAGGAACTCCTTTACCGGTCAGTTTAGTTAAAGGCTTTGCAATGGAGGAAAAGTCCTTAACAAACTTCCGGTAATAACCTGCGAGTCCGAGAAAACTTCTCACTTCCGTCACTGTGGTAGGTCGAGGCCATTCTCGTATGGCTTGGACCTTATCAGGATCAGCAGACACGCCCTCTCCTGATACTATGTGACCAAGAAATCCTATCTCTCTCTTCCAAAGCGAACATTTGCTAAACTTAGCAAACAGCTTCTGATTTCGTAACCTCTCCAAAACCAGTTTCAAATGCTCTTCGTGCTCTTCCTTACTTCTTGAATACACCAGGATGTCGTCAATGAAAATGATCACGAACTTGTCGAGGTAGTCATGGAATACTTCATTCATCAAGCGCATGAAAGCTGCAGGGGAGTTGGTGAGACCAAAGGGCATAACAACGAACTCATACTGCCCGTACCTCGTCCGAAATGCTGTCTTCATGATGTCTGACTTGGCAATAGAAATTTGATGATATCCTGATGCCAAATCGATCTTCGAAAACCAACTAGCTCCTTTAAGTTGGTCCAACAGCTCATCTATCCTCGGAAGAGGATACTTGTCTTTTATGGTGATGTTGTTGATACCGCGATAATCTATACACAACCTCATGCTTCCATCCTTCTTCTTCACAAATAGAACAGGAGCTCCCCAAGGTCAAGAGCTTGACCGGATGAATCCCTTTTCAAATAGATCTTCCAATTGTTTCTTCAGCTCAGCCAACTCCGCAGGTGCCATTCGATACGGTGCCTTAGCTATAGGTTTTGCTTCAGGCTCCAAAGTAATAGTAAAGGGATTACTCCGAGGTGGAGGTAATTCCTTTAATGGCGCAAAGACATCCTCAAACTCCTGGAACACTTCTATGTCTTTGATCTTAACTTCATCGTTTGTGGCTCCTCCACTAACCGATAAAGTTACTAAATACACTTCCCCGTCTTGAAACAAATCTTGTACTCTCAAAGCTGCCACCAATGATACTGTCATACTAGGACTGATTCCGTAGTATACCATCTCTGGACGTTTACCTCTGCCAAACAACAGCCTTCCCTTTTCACAATCGATCTGAACTCCATAGCTCGATAACCAATCCATTCCAAGGATTACTTCGTACCCTTCCAAAGGCACGACTAACAAATCTGCCACGAACTCTTTCTCTTGAATGACCAAAGGAACATTCTTGATACACTGATGCGCTTGAAGGGTTTGGTCTGCAGGGGTCAAGACTGCCACGTTTACCCTGTCAACCAAAAAGCAATCCCAAAACTGGGCAGCCACCTTAGGGGTCACAAAACTATGTGTTGCCCCTGAGTCGAACAATACATGTGTGGGTTTACCAGCAACATGTATGGTTCCTGCCACAGTACCTCAATCAACAATATCTCAATCACAGAAATACTAATCAAAACTCACACAATCAACAATCACAATCGAAATATTTCTAAACGTGCAATCTAGCGATCAAGCAATCTATACCTAACCGGAATCCTAACTAAATTTAAACAACTTAATCTACACAAAGTTCATGCAATAAAAAGAGGAGGTTTAACACCCACAATACCTGTGATGGGACCCTTAGATGGTCCTGCATTGTCCGGGCTTTCTATACCTAAGGCATAAACTCTCCCTCCTAGGTTTTGCTTCTTTGGTGCTGGCTCAATTGCTGGACGGCTAGGAGGAGCTCGGATCGCGAGAGGGGTCGCAGGGATTGGCTTGTTTGGACATGATGATGCATAATGGCCCTTCTTGAAGCAAGAGTAACAAGTGATGTCTTAACATTTTACGGAACACCTTTCGTAAAATAATACTCGACAATATTTCACGACTACAAGAAAACACGTTGGTTGCAAGGGAAAAAAGCATTGCGATTCCGTTGCAAATCGCGATTTTCAAGGGAATTGCGAGGAAACTCAATTACTCGCAAATTAAAAACGCTCGCAATTCACTCGCAAATTTGCAAGGGAAATTCTTCCTCGCAAATTTGCAAGGGAAAATATGTCCTCGCAAATTTGCAAGAGAATATTTTTCCTCGCAATTTGCAATAGATTTGCAAATAAAAATTTCCCTTGCAATTCTTTATAAAAATATTTTTAAAAAATAAAATACAAATAAATATATAATATATATATATATATATATATCGAAACCAGTATGTATTATACATACATATACATGTTTAAATACATGAATATATTAAAAACCTAAAAAAGTTATAATAAATTGGTTTATTTAATTAAACCGGTCTATCAAAACCTAATTTAAACCTAATTAAATGTAATCTAACTAAGCTTAACCAAACCTAATTCGTTGATCCAGTGGTGTGTGTGTGAGAGAGAGAAGTGGTGTGTGTGTGTGAGAGAGAGGAGAAAGCTGGCGGCGAGGAGAGGTGTCACGGCGGCGGCATAGAGGAGAGGCAGGAGAGACAGTCCAGCTAGAAGAGACAAGGTCGGCGAGGAGAGAGCCCGAGAGAGGGGAGATGGTGGGAGAAAATATCTCTGGTTTCTTTTTTTTTCTTTGACGGCAGAATAATTGGGAGAAGTGTTATGTGGCATTATATATTAACCTAAATTCAGATGCAAATCTCTTGCAAACTTGCGACAGAATTGCAAGCGGTTTCCCTTGCAAATCCTTTGCAAAACGTTAAATTTAATGTGTGTTTATAGAACCGTTTGGGGTTTCAATTTTGTATAAAATTTAGGGTTTCGATAATAGTTACTAGTAATATTAGTTTTAAGTGTCGGGAATAGAAGTCAAAACAATCGTTGATTAAATTTTCAGAAAAATATATATCAATGTTAAGTAGAATGTAATATTTGCTTAAGTGGTGGGAATGAAATTAATACTGTAACTGATTAAATTTTTAAAAAATACTTCGAAGTACAGTTTAAGCACTAAAGGTATGAATAAAATGTGTTTAGGGTTTCATTTGAGAGATCTTTCGTAGATTTACAGAGATAAGGAGAAACCATGTGAAATGTGTATTGGCCTATATGATTTTTTATTTTATGTTTACCTTTTGTCGCTATATCTGTTGCAAAACCCTCGCAAAGTTGTAAGGGAATTGCAAGAATTCCCTTGCAAATCCATTGAAAATTCTTAAATAGTGTATTTTAGGGTTTCGTTTGGGGTTTATTACGTTTCGATAGACTATATGTATTTATTAATTCAGTTCGAAAAAAGTTTAACGTAAAAGTATGTTTAACATTGATCGGAAATTTAGTTGACGTAAATGAGTTATATAAGTTATAAGGGTTTGATGTTAATTACTTGTAATAACAAATATAGTGTTGAAGCTTAAGTTCATAACTATAGTTAATTAAATTTTTGAAAATATTTTTTTACATACATTTTAAACACTAAGTGGTTCAATAAAATGTGTTGTCCAAAACCAAAATCTTTAAAACCGTTGAAGTTTCGGAAACATGTATTTGCAAGGAAATTGCAACGAGTCTCTTGCAAATCTCTTGCAAATTTGCAAGCGAATCGAATCCCTCAAAAATTTGCAAGGGATTTTTGAGGGATCCGTTACAATTCCCTTGCACATTTGCAAGCGTTTTAACTCTCTCACAAATTTGCAAGGGAATTGCGAGGGAACCCTTGCAAATTCATAAGACAATGATTTTAGGGTTTCATTTGGGTTTTTGTTATGTTTTTGTGGAGTAATATGTATTTTGTAATTATTTTTGAAAAAAATAATTAACATGAACATTTTTTTCAATGTTTTTTTAGAAATTTAGTTGACGTGTATTTATTGTATAAATTATAGAGTTTTGATGTTTAGTACTTCGTTATATTAGTTTAAGTGTCTGGAAATATTCGTCCTGTGAATGTTTAGTTGACTAACATTGTTTAAGTTTCCAAAAATATTTGTCGATGTACTTGTTAAACATTAAATATTTTAATTAAATAGTTTATTTTTTAATTTTATTTTTTTTGTTAGAGAAATGTGATAAAATGTACATATCACACACGTTCTTTGCAAATTCATTGCAAAATTGCGAGTGAGTTGTGAGGAAACAAGATAGAAAGACAAAGTTCTCGCAAATTCCTCGCAAATTTGCAAAGGAAATGTTCACTCGCAAATTTGCAAGGGATTTACGAGGACTCTGTAACTTCCCTCGCAAATCTCTTGCAAATTTGTGAGGGCTAGTTTTCCCTTGCAAATTTGCAAGAGATTTGCGAGAGTTGTGTTTTCTCTTGCAATTCCGTTGCAAACCTGTCGCAAATTTGCATGGAAAAATTTCACTCGCAAATTTCCCTTGCAATAGGCGTGTTTTCTAGTAGTGAGATAGATTTCATAGGATTAAACTCGACTACATTTTACGAAACAGCTTTTATAAAATTAACTCGACAACAATTTACGGAATAACTCTCATAAAATAAAAAAGCTCGACAACGTTTTAGAGAACAGCTTTCCTAAGATCAGGCTCGGCAATATTTTACGAAACATTATTCGTAAAGTCAAACAAGATCATATAAGACAATAAGGACTAGGATAGGACCAGTTCGCGCACAGCTTGACGAACTGAGATCCTCGCCCGAATGACATATTGTCCATTGCGTCCTCTTCTCTAAACGCCCACCTTAGCCATCTTCGAGTCAACGCCGACTTCTCCTCTCTTTGTTTCAACAATTTGTAAAGTTCCTTCAGTACATAAAACACAATCTGGTTCTACAAAATTCTGCCACGTCGAATCGAAATATCTATTCATAACGTTTGAAAAGCGCACCTGGTCAAATTAATAAAACCAGCAGTACGAAGAAACGAGAACAGAAACTTGGACGGTGATATCTCTTCCTCACTCCTTATTCTCTCCAGAATTTCGTCGAAAATCAATTCATATGAAAATCAGTATCAGATTTTTCGAAGTCCTTTGCCATTGAATCGAAAGTGCCCATTCCTAAACGCCTGATAAACTTTCGATAAATTACTAACTCATACTCGCGAAAAACCTTCGACGAAATACACACTCATTCTCGTTAAAACTAACACCACGAAAGTTGAAACTCAGGTTAGAAGACACGAGGCAAAGAAAAATGAAGAAGAGACAATCCCGAATCATCGATGAATCTAAGGTATGTCCGACTTAGAAATTTTTATCAGACTTTTAATTTTTCGTAGGAAATGAATGAAAACGTCTTGGAAATTGCCGTAAAGTTTAGTGAACTTAGAATCTAGGTGGATAGTCTAGTAAGCCAAGTCTTAGGCAATCTTCCCAATCTTGTTCTATTGTTCCTTACATGTCCACGTAGAACTTGAAAACCGATCTAATCTCTCGAAAAACCGAGAAACGATCGCCACACATTCAAGCATACTCATCTCTCTTCCTAAAGAAAGAAAAATCATACACAACCCTTCGAAAGAAAAGTTCATCCGAAACTGACTCTGCACGTGTTTGTGTCGAGCTTTTTAGGTTTCTTCCCCCTCGGACGGAAAGGAAACAATTTTTCATACGACTAAAGGAAACTTTATACGAACCATTCATCGTATAACTGAAACCTAAAGTGGAAAATCGTTTTAAACAGCCATCAGCCATAACTCAGAAAACTCCTCTATGCTTGGCATGTCAATCTCGACGAACACTATTCAGCCCTCGGCCAAGTACGCCTTTCCATAAAGCCCGAACCTGAATTCGGCATCCTCATTAAGAACAATCGTAAACTAACATGACCTTAAGGTTAACAAAAAAGGTTCATGGTCTGATCCTTTACCAACAACTTCCTTGGCTATACGGCTGAACCTAGCCTTCATGTCCAGCCAAAACAACTGAGCAACCACCGCTCCAATCACTGAACGGCTACACAACAATCCAAGATTTATCGTAAAACACCAAGTGACTATTACACAAGCAATTTGTCGTATAACCCTGAAATGGATATCATATGATAAATTCTTCATAACAAAGCTCGGTCCTAACAACCATACGGTTAACGGAAAATTTAAACTTATCATTGACCGATTAAGCTTTATACGCCCCGTAAACGAAGCATGAAAAGAAACACTCGTAACAAAGCTCCTAGAGTTATACAAGTCATCCTTAAAAATACACAAAACAAATCTCGGAAGGCCAACACTTCACGAAGCACAGTGGAGGAAGACGCTCCTTCCCTGGGACAAACTTACGCGACCCCTTGGTCCTAATTCCTCGATCGAAAATTGAACAATTCAGTGCCCAAACTAAAACAACAGTCTTTGGCTACGAACATTCGCAAAAAATCTCCAAGCCTGCGAACATTTCAACCACGAAATACGGCACAAGGAAAACTTAACCTTCCACACCGCGAGACGTCGCTAACGCTCGAAGGACCTTTTTCCTCAAAGCATTCCAGACAAAATTCTCGTCTTAGTTACTCAAAACATTCAAACACGCCTCTAAACGGTAACATGCCTCTAAAATGGTATCATTTCGTTGTTGCTGATCACAACAAATGAATTCTAATGTCCTAAATAGACATTACTCGCCCTCGAAAGGATAGGCTCTCTTACATCCGACAAGGATAACATAGCGCGCTATACAAGAAATGCAAAATTTTGGTTAGCACCTCCAAACAGCCTTTGGAAGTAGCTCGATTCGTGCCAAGACAAGTCATATAAGCCGATAATAATTTGCGGACTTTAAATCGGTACAAATCAGGTTAAAATCTCAAACAGGCAAAACGAAAACCGACTTATCATCGCAAAGCCTTAGTCCGAGAGTAAACCTAGGTCTTGCCCTAAACCCAACCATGCTGGATCTTGACATCTCAAAGGCATAGTATCAACACCTCGATACGAGATCCCAAAATTTGTCTCTTCACTTAAGTCTATACGTTTCACGAGCCTCCGCATAAAACAGAAAACTGCAAGAACTCTCGCATTATACAAACGATAGGTACGGTGATCGTTTGAGGAGGAGGAAAATGAGACGACAACTCATCCCCTCTCAATCTAACTTTGAAAAACGGAAGTTCTCTCGATTTATAAGATAAACGAAGTTTTATAAATTGAGAAAGATATTTTAAAAGCCCTAAGAAGGGCAGGGATTCGAAGCCACCAACGCCAGTCCCGAAAGATACGTCATGGCCTCACAACGGCCAGAAAAAAAAATGCCATCGACAGCAACATGCTCGAAAGACTCTGCAAGACACATAACCAGGCCATAAAGGTCTCGCTGGAAAACAGTTCACAAAGGTCTTAAACTCAAAAACAGACTACGAAAGGCTTGATCCCTTTAGCAAGGGTACGTAGGCAGCCTTCAAAAGGCGCAGCCCCAATTTTACCACTTTCAACGGACCTCTTCAACCATTAATTCCACCTAACTTACCTAACCTTTCGTGCCGCTCGCAAAAACATCAAAAAAATTCTAACGAACTGTGGGGCTAACTGTTGGGGTCAAAATCGATCACGACGGAATCAATGGCTGAAAGTCCCCGGAAAGAATTTCTCGGAACAAAAAGTCTCGTATAATTTGAAAAGAAGTTACACGATGTTGGGGTCGAAAACGGTAATATCGAAATCAACGGTTAAGATCATCACTATTTAGAAACTTTCTCGAGAAAATCTTTAGAAAAAGGAAATCGAAAGAAAAGCAAATATTTCCGATAGGCGATCCTCGGGAAAGCAGGCGCGGAAAGAGCCAACCGACAACCCAAAGGAGGTTTGTCTCCGGCCCGCTCATCCTAGGACGAGTGAGGTTTGTCTCCGGCCCGCTCGCCCTACGCATGTGCGGCTTAACCAAGCCCGCTCGTCCTAGGACGAGCGCGTTCGTCTTTGGCCCTCTCATCCTAGGACGAGCGCAGTTCATCTCCGGCCCGCTCGCCCTAGGGCGAGTGCGGCTTAACCAAGCCCGCTCGTCCTAGGACGAGCGAATTTTGTCTCAAGCGCGCTCGTCCTAGGACAAGCGCGGTTCGTCTCCGGCCCGCTCGCCCTAAGGCGAGTGCGGCTTAACCAAGCCCGTTCACCCTAAGGCGAGTACGGTCCGTCCCGGCCAGTCCGACCTGTATCAACTCATGTGCTCTCCGGGTGATTGTATTATCCAAGCCACGGACCTTGTACCTCTTGTTTCATCTTGATCGGAGTTATTATCGAAGTTTTACGACTAAAACCGCGAAGACTTGTTTTCGCGTATAAATCAAAATCTACCGTATAAAACAGGAACGGTTAGCTCGAACATCGGTTCCCTCAGATATATGATTCTTTTATGAAAGCAACGTCGTGTCAAACTACGATCTCTTGAGGAAATTGCATTAAAGTCCAAAGGCCGAAAATGGCCCGCAAGGCTCCAAAACGCGGTTGGAAGCCCACTTGCGACTTTGGACGAGATTTAAGCCCATAGAATTTTTGACGGTTTACCTTAACTCGCGAAATGAGATAAATTTCAAGTTTCCGAAGATAAATGTCAAGGTTCGAGGATAATTATGAAGATCAACGAAAAATAGAATATTCCCTAAAAGAGATAAACTTGGGCCCAAAGGCAAAGGAGTAAAAAGGCCACCGACTTAAGCAGGAGAGCTGAGCAGGAGATTCAGGGATCCGAGATTTTAGACCTAGAGAACTCCGGTTAGCTCAGAGAACTTAGAATTTAGGCGGTTAGACTTGCAAGGTAGGACTTAGAACTTGCTGTCTCTTGTTTTATTTTTATCTTGTTAGCAGATCTCTATTCCTCTCGGAAGGATCCAACAATTTTTTTACTCTGGAGCTCTACACTTAGAAACCCTAGGTATTACTTTTGACATGCCTGTTTCTATGACTTGCGCTCGTACTAGACGAACTCGCACAGGCAGTTCGATCTCTAGTTCAATTCTTTCTAACTGAACTACGTCCGACTTGATTCTCGAAAGGGGTACGTAGGCAGCCTTTCTTAAGGTCCAGTACCAAGTCTTAACAAAATCTTTTTCGTATCTTTTCGTCTTTTGTTATCGAGCTGCGACTCAATTAGGTTTAAGGTTTTAGGCGGTTAGAACTAGGAAACTTGCTGACAACTCTTGCGGTCAGAGCTTTTATAATCTTTTGTAATCATCGCAATGCTCTTACGCGAATTCAAAATAAAGATCTACTTTTTCTAAACTCGTTTAGTTATCTTTCTATATTTTCCGCATTTTATTTGGTCACTTGTCGTTAGCTCTTGCAGAGAATCCAGACCTCAAGGAAAGTAGGGTTTCTTTTACTTTCTTCCATCGTTATTCATTAAAATCGATGGTGTGAATTTCGGTTCCCACAAATTAGTACTAGATAAATTAATATACATTATTAATTAATAATTATCTCTGATCCCAAATTTGGCCGGTTCAATATATGACATTGATCGATAAAATAATAAGATAATAACTTTTTACAAAATCCTATGTAAATGTATGATCCCATTAAAATTATAACACAATAATTTATACGTATACACATTTTATGTAAATACAAGACAACCATTATATTGTTTGTTTTATATTCACAGTGGAATTGGTTTTATATTTTCTTAAAACACAACATATTTTGATGAGATTTAGTAAAATTATATCTAAATCATTATTTAAATTCTATGAAATGTATTAATTTAAACAAAATAATATAATCAAATCAATAGAAATGTCCCATTTCAAAAAAATGTATATACACTAAATCAAATATTTTTGTATTTTAGATAAAAAATATATCTTAAAATAAAAAAATATAAAAATAAAATTTTGGTAAATTAATAACTCTATAAATTAATAAAATGTAATCCCAATATTATTAATTTATAGAGTTTTACTGTAATATCATAATATTATTATATAACTATGTTTTAGCACAAACATCGACCATTAAAAATCACACTTAAAAATCATATAGTAAACTATTTAGTTAAATTTCTTTCAATATTACAAATAAACTTTTCTTCGCAAAAATACTAGGAACGTGCTTCTACTTTGACACCAGCATCATACAAGGCTGGATATGGAGAAATGAACTAAACTTCCATACATGAAATCATAGCACTCTGGTCTGGATCCAACTACGACAAAAACTCTTAAAAGCCCTCAAAATAATTTAAAATTTTGTGTAACTATCATGCTTTATAAAAGTCTACTTCCTAAATTTTTGGTATTTGGACAACACAATTTCTATGCAACAAAACTTAATAACCAAAATTATCTGCGCAGCACGGAAGACGATATAAACAGAAACAAACAATAGATACCAGTTCTTATGCCAAGAAACAATCAACAATACATAAGAACATGTGAAATGTGTAAACACAATAAAACACGACTGGTAATGAAAATTTATAGCAAACAAGAGTTCTCACACAACACACTTGGATATAGTTCTCCCCACAAGTAATATATATGCACGTATCGGGATCCAGATTATAAAGAATAAAAAGTAAAAAGTATTTTAGAATACTGAAAATAATTCAAAAAATACTTATAAATATTTTAGTTTTTAATAAAGTTTTAAATTGTAATATGTTTAAAATTTTCAGATCCGAACTTGAGAGTTAAGATACCTGGATCCATATCCGTTTTTGGTAGATCTAAAATTTAATTATACGGATCTGGAACTAGCACAACCTCTAATATCTAGAGTTTTAAAGCAGATCATATTTGGATCTCGGATAATAATTTACCCTTATGTTATACTCAAAAATCCAAAATGAAAACGAAAGACGTGACAAATTACTAGTTTATACAAAACTAAACAGTGGTTTCTTTTAATGTCCCGTTTTTTAAATAAAAAAAAGTGGTAAATGTTCCTGATATATTCATATACACATACAACTACTACGTTTGTTACAATTGATTTATAAAAGAGTAAAATGCTACAGAAAATGCTGAGTAAGAAAATATCACATGATGTATAAGAATATCACATGATGTATGTATAGTTACAAATCTAAATATATTTAAATGGCGAAATTATGCAAATTTCGTCAATTTGGTTTTAATATAACATACAAAAAGATGTATCTCAGTATCTCACTATCTTTTGCCACTTTGGAGTATCTAGATAAAGATTGGTTGTGGGTGGGAGTCGTTGCATGTCTGGATAACAAAAAGAGAAAGTTTTCCCTTTCTGAAAGATTCTAGAGAGAGAAATCAATTCAGTAAACTATAGTACCAATTCATATGCCAACAAACAATCAACGAGACAGATAAAAATATGTGAAAATATGACAAACACAATACAACACGACTGGTAAAAAAACCAAGAAAAATTCTCACAGAAAAAAACGTTTTCACACAAACACAATAATGACATACTTAGGTATAGATTTATTCCCCACATGCTGCTTATGCCAAATTACACAGTATGCATCAGCTTCCGCAAATGCTTTTTTGATTGTTGAGCTCTTCATCAGCTTCCGTTTGACCCTTTATCTCCATCTTCTAAGAGCGATACGCAATGATAACACTATGAACATCATCGATGTCCCTAATTTCATAGCGAGCAAAACCAGCTTCTTTAATGACAAAGTCCCACTCTTTTATAGTCCTTTCTTTGCCTGTGCTTGTGTGAGCCATCATCACCATATCAAGCGCCAATTTCACATACTCTAATTTTTCATCTCTTTCTTCCATTATCATCGTTTTTTTCATTTCTCCGACCACGGATTCGACTATTAACACTTTTCCGGTCTTTGGTGGGAGCGCTTCTTTACAGTTCTTCAATATTTTTATGCAGTCTTTGTCTCCCCAATCGTGTAACACCCACTGCCATCATTTATCACAAACTTTATTTATATAAAAGTTCATTTATCATTATTAATATGATAATATATTGTCTGTCAAGTTAGTTAATATCTGGTTTTATGGTAATGTCCAAGCTCCAGAAAATTACTTAGTACTTAACAGACAATTAGATATACCTGCTTCTTTACTAAGGCAAGATATATAGTATTAATAATAATAATTGTCCATTTAGTAATCTTTTTCTCAAATGTGATTGATGATTTTGTTTTGCTTACGAACATATATTTCTAAGTAAATTTATACTGATAGTTTTGGAAATTCTTTAAGCTGATATTTTATGTTCTGTTTTCCACATTGACTACGAAATTATTTAAAGTTCGAAATACCACATATTTGTGTTCTTAAGATGGTAATGAATGATATATAACTTTTAATATACACGTTCACGGTATTCTTACAAACCTAAACAATGGTTTATCAAAAAAAGTTTGTTTATTGTTTATACAACAGTGTTTGTTATATTAAAAGGTCTATAAAAGAGTAAAAAACAAAAGTATAAAAGAGCCAAGTTCCTAAAAGATTATCATATCGCATGATATGGTATAGTTAAAAATTGATATGGTATAGTTACCAAGCTAAATAAATTTAATTGGCGAAAAAGTTGTGAAGTTCGTCAATTTTGTTTTAAGATAAACACTAGAGCTGAATCCGCACGTCCGTACGGATATATTTTTGTTTTAAAAATAATATTAAAAATATAAAATAGTTTATTAAAAATATATATATTTTATAAGAATTTTTTATATATATAAACAAATATTATTTTGAAAATTGTATATATATTGAAATTTATTTTTGTTGGAATTGTACTAATCATATATTCACAACTTATTTTTATTTATTTATTTAAAAATGTAACATCATATTAATAATTTATTTTCAAACATTAGTTTTATATGAATTTTTAAGAAAATTATTAATTTTTTTTTAAGTTTGTATTCTCGAATATTTTTATCTGACTAAATTAAATCAGTTAATATTATATGTTGGAAATATTTTTATTTAATGTAATATATTTTAGTTTTGTGTTTTTGTTTTTACTAAATAATCAAACATAAAATGATACAGCCAATAAATTATTATTTGTTTCGTTATATATAAAAATTTAATATGGTAATTTTTAAAGAAAGGGGCTGTACTATTTAATTTTTAAATTAATTACCCAAAAATACATAAAATCTGGCCTAGATTAAATATGGCTAAAGATAAAAAATAATTGCATATTAGAAATGATAAGACTTTTACCGGAAATGTTATTGTTTAAATTTATATTGTTTAGTGTTAGAAAAATATTATATATGCATAATTTTTGGATATTTGTTAAATTTTTAGTTAGTTGTCTAGCATATACCCTTTTATGGTAGATAAAATAATGACATTATTTTAATAGAGTAAATAAAATAATGGGTATCTAGAAAAGTTTTTAGTGGGTGGGAGTTGTTGCCGTCAGTTGATTTATCAGATTGGTGTCAGATCGCTGAAATAGTTTTTTTTTTTTGGTCGTTTGAGTTTGACATCCAAACCTTTTTTATCAAGGGAAAATTCTTTAAAAATACACACACTGAATTTCTTTTGCTGAAATAATACACGAATTTTTTAGGCTTCCCGAAAAATACGCAAACTAATTTTAGTTATTCATAAAATACATGAACTTTTGAATTTTGGAGGTTTCACACCTTGATTTTAACGACGTTAACTCTGATTAATGGAACATTAAGACGCAGTTAGACGACGTTAACTCTGATTCGAAAGTTCATGTATTTTATGGACAACCAAAATTAGTCTGTGTATTTTTTGGAAAACCTAAAAAATTCGTGTATTTTTAAGCAAATAAAATTTAGTATGTGTATCTTTAAGGAATTTTCCAGAATATACTAAGGTTACAAAGACTTTGTATTTTTTTTGTTGACCAAAAAAATTTAATTCTTGAATATATTTATTTGGATTCATGTTGAAGCCGGTTTTTCTGGGGTTGGTTCAGATCTATAATTAAAATAAGTGTAAAATATATGTAATTTTCAGATCTAAATCATGTGATAGAGGATATGTTTTTTCGGGTCTTTGGATCAGGTTTGGGTCGGTTCTTTTTGGATCCAAGTCTTTCGGATCTACGATATTTGGACCCAATAAGTACTTTTAATTTTTGGATCCGTATCAGATCCTGATATTTAGCCTCTGAATAGGATACGAAATATCCAAACTCCATCAAATTTAGTCGAAATCTATCATACGAAATATCTAAACTTTCGGTTTGGTTTTGGACCGAATATTTTCGGGTCAGCTCTGGTTCAAGTTTTTGAATCCGGCTAAAATGCCTAGACCTGAACTGCTAAACCTGATTATAATAAATCTTGAATAAAAGAAATATGATGTTGCAAAAAAAGAGGAAAAATTCCTTAAAAATACATATACTAAATTTTCTTTGCTTAAAAAATACACGAACTTTTTAGGTTTCCCGAAAAATACACAGACTAATTTTGATTGTCCATAAAATACATGAACTTTCGAAACAGAGTTAACGTCGTCTAACGGCGTCTTAATGTTCCGTTAATCAGAATTAACGTCGTTAAACTCAAGGTGTAAAACCTCCAAAATTCAAAAGTTCATGTATTTTATGAACAACCAAAATTAGTCCGTGTATTTTTCGGGAAGCCTAAAAGGTTTGTGTATTATTTCAGCAAAAGAAATCCAGTCTGTGTATTTTTAAGGAATTTTCCTTTTTATCAAATACAAAAATCGACAAAGTTCCGGCTTTTTGTTAGAAGCGGTTTTTTTTTTACATCTCCACTATTTTTTTTTTTCATAAACAGATTCCATTAAGATTCTAATAACCAAACAGGAGACTTTGTATCTATGTAAACGAATTGAGATGATGAATTCAAGCACCACATGCAAAACTCTTTGTCTTTGTGTTTTGAGTCTGGGATACATACTTGATCACGATGTTAAAAAACTTTCCTTGATCCGTTTATCCTTTTCTTCTTGTATGTGTTTCAGTGGTAGATAAGTTATTAGCATTCTTAGAACGTTTCCATTTGGTAGTTTTTACGTGAGTATCTTAAATTACTTTTGATAAATGTAAAGAAAAATAGGAAAAGGCTTAAAACTGGTTTTAAATAATAGAATCAATTAGAAACTCTTTAAAAATTATGGGAATACATGCTTTGGATGCTTATTTTTAATAATTTTTTAAAATTTAAAGATACGTGTACCTAATAAATATAAATATTATTATGTTATTGTTTCAAATCTTATTGGGTTCCATCATTGGATATGCTCTTACAATTTAAGAACATTATTGTTAGAGGCTTGTTAAGTTGAATATCTGGAAAATTATATTTTAATATTTAACTAAAATGTTTTTTGAAAGCTTATAAAACTGATTCATTTAAAATATTTTAGTATAGATTTCTTAAGCTTTTGAAAAATGTTCTAGATAAACATTAATATAATTTCCGATTACACTTTTAAACATTAACTTGAGAAAAATCGAATATAGATGTCCTAAAAACACATCCACCAACAAAGTTTCCCAAATCAATATGTAAATTAAATACAATAGATATTTTAATAAAATTTAGGTATTTAGTTAAATTTTATATTGTTAAAATAAGTTGATTAAATATTGATAAGTGTCAGGAGAGTTTCTGGTAAATATTTCAAACTAGTTATTAGATTATATCTTATTAATTTAAATGTTCTCGAAAAGTTTAATCAAACATTAGTTTTTTTGTGTATGACAGTTTTTCATAAAATATATATACTTATTACTGAGTCAATTTTTTTTTTTAAACACTCACATATTAAAAATAATTTAAAACATATCTTTATCAAAAAAAATTTAATTAATATTTAATTATGAAATTTTTTATCTTCATTTTCAAATTTTATAATCGAAAAATATTATTTCCAAATAACAACAAAAAATATATATAAGAATTATCTTATTTTCAAAATTATGATTTACAATAAATAAATTATTCCACCAATTTTTTCAAAATGTTTAGGATATCTTTTATGTTTTAAAAAATTTATGTTTTTCTTTGCATGCTTGTTTTTTGTATGTTTCTCATACGACATATAATCGAGTATTGATTTAGTAGAACATAAACATGAGCTTTTATGGTCTCACATATTAGCAAAATTTAAAATTTTAGAAAACATATTTTTAAAAAACTAAACACTAATAAATTGAAGTAATAAATTTTATATGCTATATAAAAACTAAACACTGATAAATAAAATCATAAATTATATATATAGATATAATCATTTAATGACATATAAGAGAAGAATTTTTATATAATATTAATAAGATAATATCAAATAATTGTCTAGATGATAATAATCATAGTTTAAAAAAAACTTTTTATTATCTAATATATAAATATTAGTAAAGTTAATTATAAAATCATTGACCCACCTAAAATTAAATGAAATTTTTATATAATAAAAATAAGATAATATCAAATATTTGTAAAGATGAAATATTATAATTATCATGTGTTCCAAAACTGTTATTTAAGAAAATTATTGACTAAGCCTAAAATCATGACAAATCAGAAAAATCACTTCATAAATAATAGTATATACTTTTTTTACTTGGTAAACTTTCTTTAGCCTTTATATTATTTTTTTTAGTTTTCAGTGAATATTTTTAAAATAAATAAATGAAATAATTCTAATTTTACCACAAATTTGTTACCACTTTCAAATATATCTTCAAAGGCTAAACTATTTCACAAATATCTTAAGTCTGTGATTAATAAGATTAAATTAGTCTTCCTAAATCATTTATAAATGTAGAGTACTTTTGATTGAGTGTACTTTTGAAAATTGGTATCTCACTTATGTTATTTCATGGAATTCTAGTGTTTATTTTATAAAATAAGAAAAATGTTTATTTAACAATTATTCATTTCAGTTTTTGGTCAAGAAAATAAACATTTTTTATTTCTTTTTTTTTGTTTTCTGTAAAAGTTTGATTTCAAACACTAAAATGTAAGCTTCTGGAAATCACTACAAATGATTTAGTGAATACATATGGAAATGAATCTAACCTTGAGGAAAACAGCGTCGCATGCAGGAATAGTGTCAAACATATCTCCGCCAACATTCTCAACATTATCAATTGCTTGAACAACTTCAACAACATGAGGAAGATCAAAGTTAATTCCTTTGATCCAAGGAAACTCCTTAACTAATATCCCCATCGTCTCTCCGGTACCGCCTCCAACGTCTACCACCGTAGCCACGCCGTCAAATAAGCCGTGACAAGCTCCGGCAACACGTGGCACCACACGCCTTGCATCACAAGCCATGGCCTCATTGAATAGTTCGCTGTGGCGCGGATTGTCCTTTGCGAACGACCACAACTCCTTACCATGCACCGCATCAAAAGGCGGAACCGAACCGTTAACCGGCGAAGAGACAAAAGAGCTCAGTTTCAACCATGGAGCGAGCATCTCTGGACTTGTCTCGAGGAGAAGCAATGGAGCCAGAGACTTGCCGTCACGTTTTGTGATCATCATACGGCGAGAGAGGGGGGTGTTAGTGTAGCCTGTGGCAAGACCATCTTTTGTGGGGACTTCTTTGAAGAGTCCTTGGTGCACAAGAAATCTCATTATACGGTGGAGATGTGACGGAGAGGCGGAGGTGGCGGAAGAGAGTTCAGTTAGGGTCATCGGCTGGGACGAAGGATGATTTTCAAGGGCTTCTGGTACTTTGAGATCAATTGCACACTTTGCAGCTGCCATATCTGCAAACCCAAAGAGATATCTCCATATGTCTAGAGATGCTTTAGCTTCTTCATCTACTAAGTTTCTTTTATTTTCTTCCATTTTTGTTTCCACACTCTTTTTTTTTCTTCTGAAAGATTTTGTAAAGATATGTGATTGATATTAAAAAATCATGTTGGTTTATAAGAGAAATTCTTCGAGATATCTTTTTAGTTTATTTTCACAAAAAGAACTTTTAAGAAGGAAAATGAAGCCAAAAGAAGTTTTATTGAAGGATAAATATATCCTTATATCTTTGGATTAAATAATCTTAGAATTTAGATTTAGAGTTAAAGAATGGGATCTTGGAGATGTGGTTAAAATTTTTTTTTTGAAAAATTAAAATTTTAAAATAAAAAAAAATTGAAAAGTAGTTTCAGGATTTTCGAGAAATTAGAAAAAGTTCAAATTTAAAAACATATAATTCGAAATTATATATATGTATGTTTTTTATTATATATCTATAAAATAAGTGGTAGAATGGTCTTTTGTCTCTTGAATGAAACTTCTTTCGATCATTTTTTTATTTGAGAATTCTTTTTGTGATAAAAAATTTTAAATGGGTTATTTGGAAAAATTACCCTTTTTATAATGATGAACAAATGAGGTTACAATGGTAATTTCCAAAAAAAATAATAATAAATTTGGTCTTGAATGAAATAATGGGAAGAAAAATTACAGATGCAGCTTACACATGCAGTACTTCTGCAACAATATTATCATATACAGCTTTTTCTTTTTTTTTTTTTTCTTGTTAAAACAGCTTTTTCTATTTTCGATGCAATTATTTAGATGTCTCCATAATTGCTAATTGTGTAATATTTATTGCTACAAGAAATACCCAAATCCCATCAAATTTAATCAAAATCTGTTATATATATATATATATCTAAAAATTTATAAAATAACTTAAAATAAACTATTAATAATTAAAATAAAACATTTTACACTCTAAATTTTACATTTAAAACTTCATATTACTTGATGTTACAAAAATAATAACAAATATTGTTAACAAAAAGATAAATAGAACATAAAAATCATAGTTTTGGATATTCGTGTTTTTAATTCGGGTATGAATTGGCTCTTTTAGGGTATGGTCTATTCGTGTTGGTATTTTTCAAGTCCGGATCTATTTGGGTTGGTTTTATCTGTTCCAACTCTTTCACGCAGATGAATTTTAGACCCAACAAATACTTGTAAATTTTCGGTCCGGTTTCGAACTGGATATTTTTGTGTCGGTTCCGATTCGGATTTTCGGGTCCAGATAAAATGTCCAGACCTACTATTCATCACCATAAAGAATATGTCTTCAACAAGTTTGAAGAAACAGAAAAAGGTACCTCAAAGTTTTATGAGATCTGTACTTTTGAATGGTTGTTCTAAAAGAGTTAATATTTTTGATTTTCTTTTACTTTAATGTTGTAGGTTGGAAATGTATTCAAGTGTGATGAGTGTTGATATTCAAATTAGATATTAGGAAACTTACGATCTTTATTCTTCAAGTGCAAGAAATATATATAAAAAAAAAAGTGCAAGAAATATACTCATATGAATGAAGAACTTGGACCAAAAGAATAATATATACACGATTGAAATCTATGTTGATTGAGTTTGATCTGTAATTTTTTTATTTTTGCAAATGACAACTCATATTTTATTTTGATGTATTAATATAAATTATCCATAAATATTTTAAATTTGATTTCTGCTACGAAAATCTTAATAGATATTAAAAAGATTTGTGATATGAATATTAATAAAAAAGAAAATAATTAATTATTAGAAAAATTTTATAGGATTATTAATAAATTTATTATTAATTAAATAATTTTAAAATAACGTTAGAATGTATAAAATTCACATTAACTTTAGCATCAATTATTGTAACTGATCAAAAATAATCAACATTAATCATAGCAGTTATCGTAAATATATATATTTACTATTTATATCATAAATAATTTCATCCTTTATATTAAATGATGCAATGGTTTACATCAATTTTACAAGTGACACATATTAATATAAATTTAAATATGGATGAAAATTGTTTGCATCACTACTTTCAGAATCACTTTAATACTTGTATCACCTATAACGGGAGAATTTGGTGTATATACAAAACACGGAGGGAAATGAAGAATATAGCTATTGATTTGACATAATTAAGTGGATAACACTTTCTTTCATTTTCCTTCCGGTTCTAACCTTGTGTCTTGCAGGTACACGGTAAAAAAAAAATTGATGAGAAAATATGGATATAAAGAAAGTGATGGACGTGGATATGTAAAAACCAATGATCTTTTATAACATAAATTAAAAATAGTATAGAACAAACTAGATGGTATAGCAAATATTAGAAACATTATTAAATAGAATAGTATATTCGGGAATGAAATATAAACCCTAATCCAAATAACAAAATATACACATAATACACAATATTCAGTATTATTAAAATAGAATAGTAATAAAGAAATAGTATAGTAGATATTGTTCAGATAAAAATAGAATACTAACCAATGAAATAACATAGTACATATTGTTCAAATTATAAAATATCTATGATTAAAGAGAACGATGTAATGTTTACCTCAAAGTCAGCCAAAGCCTTCCATAAACTAGATCCAAAACACTAATCACTAAACTCGAAAAGAAAATATAAACCCTGATCCAAATATCAAAATATACACATAATACACAATATTCAGCACTACTAAAATAGTATAGTAACAAAGAAATAGTATAGTATATATTGTTCAAATAACATAGTACAATTGGCAACGTATAGTACAAACTAATGATGATAGTTACGACGGAGGAGGTGGTGACTGATATAAAAGAGATAATTGTTTTAAGAGAAAGTGGTTAATAATTAAGAGGAATGATGATAATTGATATGTGATAGATAGAGATCCAAATGGTTGATGTTTTTTTTTTTTAAAATATTAGTGGAGTGGAATAACTAATGGTGGTAAGTAAGTATAAAAGAAGAAGAAGAAGTTTGTGCACGTCGTATTAACCGGGAAGGAGGGGTAATATAGTATATATTGTAATAATAATGGAGGGTGTTTTTTTTAGTTAGTTTCTTAATTATAATTTTTTGAATGATATTGAGTGCAATTTTATATATATGTATCTTATAAATTGTAATATTGCAAATCACATTTTATAGCATAGAAACATAAGGGATATATAATTTGTTTAGTTATTAAAGTAATATTATGTTTCTCAAATGAAGTATTTATATTATTTTGTATAATGATATTGGTTTATCTTGACTAAATTGAATATTTTTTTTAAAAAATATAAATTTATAAAGTCGTAATTTACAACAAAATTTGGTTAACATTATTTATTTATATATTTACATTACTTACAAATGATGTAAAATAGATTTGTACCATTTAAATAAGTAATTTAAAAATGGTGATACAAATAATTTATGTTTAACCATCGCTTTTTTATATAACTAAATATTTTCTTGAAAATTTATTTATATTTTTAAGAAAAATTCTTAGATATGTTATGTGTTAATTTTCAAATATTTTAAGTAGAAACTCATACAACATAGCTTCTATGTATATGAAACACTAATTTGCAAATCATAACCAATTAATAATTAACAAAATTTATTTTTGACCGAACACAGAAAGCTTAAAATCACATATTGCTATCTATAATGAATTGACGGTTTTGAAATTTAAAATATCGGTTCGGACTGTAAAGCATTTCTATAGTAAAAAAATTATGTGGAAAACTTTTTACTCCTAGTTACACTACAAGTTGCCAATCAAGTAAAAAAGATTATTTATGTCTTTTCCTCGAGTAAAATGTATACACAACTTTATTTTCTCATCTATAAGGGGAGGTGTATTCAACGGAGAATTTTAGGTAATTTGTATTAAAATGACAAATTCACTCTTATTCAAATATGGATTTTAAAAACTCAATTAAAATCTAGTGTTATTGAACTTGACATTTCGTAAAATACTCTGAAATCCACTGTTACTGAACTTTTTTTAAGTTGTGGAGTTTTAAAGTTTTCAGATGATTTTAGAATGTTTGGGTAGAATTTTTTAGTTAAAAAAAATAAAATCCAAATCACATGGTTTTAGGTGATATTCTAGAGTGGTTTAACAAAAATCACCTAATTATCTGCAACTTATTGAAATCATCTAAAATCCCATTAAAATCAAATCAATTCATATATTAAATTGAATACACCCCCTAAGAGTAAACATATTTACTCTAATTTTTTTCTCTTTTTCCACTTTTATTTTTATTCTTTTTCACCGATTTATTTTTCTCCCCTTTCCACTAAAATATCCGATCACAGTCATCATATGATGATATGCGGCTATGATGAAATGCCGCTTGTTAGATCACGTTTTTAATGTTAAACGATAAAATTGTCTAAATGGATAACAGCTGTTAGCAACTTCAAAAAGAATGACTGGTTATTTTGTCAACAACGATGTCTCCACAATCTCAAAGCTTGTCATCATATCAAGTTGGAGAGAAAAAGAAACACTACTAACAAATTTTACTATAGCCACGGAAAAATCATGGTTATAGAGTTGAAATTAAATTGTAGCTATATAAAAATAGGGAAGTTTACTAGAATTATACAAACTAGACTAAGATCCACGCCCTGTGCGAAATGAACATTCGATATACAAATCTTTTTATCTACACTATTATTTATTTTGCATTTTTACATATTATAAAATAATAAATAATAAACATATATTGAATAATTGAGAAGCAATTAGCTATTATATATATATATATATATATATATATATATATATATATATATATATATATATATATATATCTAAATTGGCACGAACACAAAAATCAATATGATCATTCTTTTTACTCACAATCTTTTTATGATAAATTAATCAAAACAATAGTATTTAGCTATTTTCTATGGTATTTAGTTAAATTTAAATAATATTAACATACATATAAAGTATATTTTCTAATATGATTATCTATTAAATAAGAATTCGTACTCATATGATTTTATGATCATTTGTTTTTCTTATGATAAAAAGTTTAAACTACAGGAACAAAAATTTCAATATGAACTTTTAATAATTTATTATTTTATAATCGTATTTAAAGATAGAATGAAAATTTTGAAATTAAAATATTAATTTCTCAATACTAGTTCAATGTAAATTTAAGAACTATAATGTTTATTTTATATGGAATATAGTTTATTTTAAAAAATATTAATATATATATATATACTTTTCATATGAATTTCTATTAAATGAGAATTTTTATTTATATATTTTTTATATTCATTTGAATCTTGTGATAAAATAAATTTTAAACCATTGATCACAAAGTTTTAATTATGAGACTTTTAACAATTTTAGTAATTTAAAGAAGCTTTTAAAAATCCAATCACAAAGTTTTAAATGTGGGACTTTTAATAATTTTAGTAATTTAAAGTAGTTTTTAAAAATTCAAAATATTACTTAAAAGAAAAAAATCTAAAATTTTAATATATGGTGAATATGATTGTTTAATTTATTTTAATAATATAAAATTAAACAAAAAACATGAAGGGTATAAAATTGTTACCAAATCATTATTATTCAAAACTAGATATGGATCCGTGGCTGACAAAAAAAAAGATATGGATCCGTGCGTTACACACATTTTTCTGATAATTTAATTTCACGAATACATAAAAAGAATAAAATTCTTTTTCACATTAGTCCTTGGATTTTTCAGTATATATTGGTGATTTATTTTAGTAATAATAATCTGTTTTCTTCCATAAATTTTGATTAGTATGTCTATTTCACTAATCACGGTGTTTTGAATCGTATATTAGTTTTTTTTACAAATATTTCTCTTTGAATTATTTTTCAAAATAATATTGGTTGTAGTTAATTGAACCATATAAAACTGTGAATATCTATGTTGTTGTATTGTTTAAGACAAATAAAAATAACACAATTCAAAATATTAATGTAACACAACACCAATCAATATGTATTATTGATAGTCAGCTAAATATCAAATATATTGCTAGATAAAAAATTAAATTTGATTACTGTATCATCCATGGTGTGTAACCTTAACCTCTTTTTCTATATTTGATATATTATTGAAAACCCATTGATATATAAAATTTTATAGATTATTATTATAATTATGTTTTAAAATCTGAAACTTTGTAGTCGTAGTGGTTTTTTATAGTGCGGCGTATAATTGTAAGACTTGACTTGGTAAATATAGATTAATTTTTTTAAGTTTTACCTTAACTCTTGTTGATAGTCATTGGATAGCAAACTCGTATAGGGAATTAAGATCTTTTCAGTTTGAAATGTCATCTTGCATCTGTTGGTATGAGACTTATTCTAGGAATAAAATTTTATTTTTCCACATAATTTTTTATTATGATTTCTGCTTAAATTATCATGCTGTCTAGGTCTTCTCTTTGATTTAAATTCTTTAGTAGCATGATCTACAACAACATAACCAATTTTCTTCGTATCATGGAGAAATCCATTTTTCACATAACTTTCGGTTAGGATTTCTACTTCAATAATTAGTAACCTTGTTCCATTGTTTAAATTCCTTAATAGCATGACTTACAATAGCATAACCAATTTCATTTGTCGATAAGAACAAACACACATAAACATAGTACATAAGCATAATAGTCACATTAACTTCTCCCATTAACTTACGTACAACAGCATAACATCTATATGTACAAAAGCCTAAGTATAACTCTGGCAATATCTAACGTACGACATCATGACAATTATAATTTTCTTTAAAAAAATATAACATCTATTTAATGTGAAGATCATGATATATAAATATATATATACCAAAAAAAAGAACACATGAAGATGTGAAAGAATATGCAGAAATACTCACCTAATATGTTTGGTAACAAAATATGAGAAGTGACAAAATATGAGAGAGCTTAATTATATATATTGATGTGAATATTGTAGTTCCTTTTGGTTTATGATTTTAAAAAAGAAAATTAACTATTTAAATAGGAAAGTTGATTATTCATAAAAGAAAATATTTGAAAATAATTATTCTATAATTTGTTTTTAATTAGGATTAGAAGAAAGGAAAACTACTATCAAACACTCTTTTACAATTTTCTAATGTTTAGGATTATAGAAAAGGAAAATTACTATCAAATTATTTTTTACAATTATACTTTCTTTACAAATTTAGATAAGAAAATTAGTATTAAATAAATTATTGAAAATTATTTTTGTTTAAAAATTAAAAATAAAAAAGTAGAGAAAAATTCTATTAAATAATTTAAATTACTTAAAAAATATTTATTATCTTATTATACTTGTATATTAAGCCCATACCTGAAATTTTTATTTTTTTAAAATGAAAATTATGAGAGTTTTCTTAGATGAATTTAGTGAGAAAATGAGAGGAAAATAAGTTTGGTTGGTGTAGAATGAGAATAAAAGTGATGAAAATTCATTGTTGAGCTTTAAAAGCTCCATTTGGTTACTTATGGTTCTTGGGGGAAATTGTGATAGTGACATTGTCCTAAGTACGAAAAAATGTTTATGGTGTTTATGGTTTTTGACAACTTTCGGAAAAAAATATTAAACAATAATAACATTTTTGTAACTATTTAGAAAAGCTAAAGATCATAGAGAAAATGACAAAATATAGTTGTAAAGAAGAATGTTGGACCCAAAAATGACCATAAGATGGGCCGAAGCCCAAACCCATCGGCGAGTTATTTTCAATTAAGAGAGATCGAGTTCGAATCTTTGGTGACGACTCGAGACAGGCCGAAGATAGAAAGCCCAATTCAGTGAGGCCCAACCCAAAGAAATCCCTGATTCGGTCTCAACGAGCTCGAGGAATAGCGGGGAAGTTACGAAGATCACGGGAGCAAGTGAAGAGATCTCAGAGTCAAACCACTATACGAAAGAAGCTAAGCCGAGAGAGAAAGACACGTGAAAAACCCTAGAGAGAAAACTAATTGTATTCCGACCTCAGCAACTCGCTTTAGATCTATCCTTCATTCGATCTTTTTTGTAGTTCTCGATCTCATTTCTTTATTGTATTCAACCTTCACAAATCAATAAAAGTCCATTTTCGTCCACCGGAGTCTGTTTAAATCGTTGTGTTCTAAGGATATTGTTGCTTACATCCTTTTTCTCCCTAGTTTAACAACTCAAACACTATCAAATACTTAGTGTAGATTTTTGGATCCGATCTAAGGTTCCCAAGCACGACATTGGATCCCAATTGGAGCCAAACCGGAAACCTCCAACAAGGCGTTACCGACGTCGATCCCACCGGATCCAATCCAAGGAACGAAACATCGCCTGTCGGGCTCGACGGTGCAACTACGACCAAAACATCCCAACCACAGCGAATCCCCTCCACAGGACCAGTTGGGACGATCGCTCAAGGCCAGACCGGAGCTAGAGCCTGGACCAGGCCCGGAAAAAACCAGCCCAACGACAATCCGTCCTCTCGAGGACAACAAACAGGGCCGATCTCACCGACTCCCCTGGCACAAACCCGAGAGCAAGTAGCCGAACTCACAGGGATGGTGGCCATGCTGGTCGATAAATCTCGAGACCAAGAGCTCGCCTACCAAAACATCGCAAACCGGTTGGAGCAAGCGGAAAGAGAGCTCGCCGAACATCGAGCCAATACTCGAGAGCGAGCTGGAAACAGGTCAGATCCATTGACTCGGACACCGACTTCGCAAAATAACGGAGCCTTCGGTACTCCCGATTTCCCGATCGCAAGGTCGATACGACACGCGGGAACATCATCACAACAAGCCTTCCAATCGAGCCCGACTATAAGAAGCCTGAATTATAATGGGTTCGACGGGAGCCAAACCAGGGCGCAAGGACCGCTAAGTACCCCGATTGGCACCCGCAACGGACCAACGGAAGGCCAGAAGAAACGCGAACCCAAGCCCCGCCGGCCGACTACGAAACTCCAGGTGATAGGTTCCTGATGGTAGGAGTTTTTAAGGCTCCTAAAGCAAATGTTGTAATATGAGTGAAATGTCGAACCAGTTCTGAGGGATTCAAAGCACCAAGAATGCAAGTACCTACTTAATCTAAGTGCAACCGATAATTTGGATGGTTTTAAACTACTACTAATGATAGAATGCAATAACAGAGCAAATAAGCAATAAAAGAGGAAGCTTTCTTTGATATGATAAAGGAGAATTCATGGGCATAGGAATTAGACCTTGGGTGATCAGGTTTCGAACTAAAGATGGCAAATAAACAATCAAACTATCAATCTTAAGCTTAGACACAATCTTAAACAAACTCTATGTCTAGATGAATGTTCATTTGCTATCACAATTCAAACATCAAATGTCTTTGGCTGAATAAAATGAAAGCAGTCATTACAAACAAGTCTAATGGCTATCTTAACACCTTTAACAACAAATGTCTTTGGTAAAGTATGTTAAAAGCTTAGGAGAGTTGTCTCAGGCATTTCATCAGACACCTTGTGGGTGGAAAATGCCTAAAGATCAACTTTTGAGAGGCCAACTCAGAAGATGCATTATGAATACTCTACTAGCAAGAAATAAGCATGATCTACACTCAAACATCCTAGATCTAGCCTAATCACCCTTGATCTTCCTAACCCATGAATTCAAAAGAGGATTACTCACTAATCTCCATGATTCTTCTTAATCCCATATTGGATTGAAGATTAATCATGTAGAGAAATACAAATAAAAGATTCAATATCAAAAAGATTGCAAGAACAATGATCAAATAAATCCAAGAAGAGAAGTTTTACAAGAAGTATTTTGTGGTTTTCTAAGAACAAAAGATAATCCAGCCTAATGGCTTCAAAAACAAACTTAAACTTAGGTTTTTCCAGTCTAAAACGTAGAGGGTAAAATGGTAAAAAGCATTGTTTCGGATGCGGCCGCAGCCATCTCCAGCCTGCAACGTGGAGTCGCGACCACTCTGTTTCTAGGCCGCGGCCTTCTCTTGCCTGCGACGGGAGCCTGCGAAATTCTCTGGCCGCAACGACGATACCAACTTGCGGTCCCGTAGCAGCCTCCATTTGCCTGCGGCAACAGCCTGCGAAATTCTCTGGCCACAACAACGATACCAACTTGCGATCCCGTAGCAGCCTCCATTTGCCTGCGGCAACAGCCTGCAAAATTCTCTGGCCACAACAACGATACCAACTTGCGATCCCGTAGCAGCCTCCATTGGCCTGCGGCAACAGCTTGCAAAATTCTCTGGTCGAAAACATCATTTTTATGACTCATTTTGCTCCAAAACCTGTTTTGTACTTCACCAAACCTGAAAACACACAAGTATAATGCAATGCACCCTAAACAAATCTATATGCAAGCCTAAATGATTGATATGAATATAAAATGGATGCTTAAAACCATGAAATGCACAAGATATCAGTTCCCATCCAGCAATAGGAACGGGGTCGATCGAATATCTCTAGCTGAGTTCGCCGAAGAACCAAGACCAGCTCGAGGTTATACCTACCAAGATTTTACCGGCACATAACCGCAAAGAGAAGGAATCAGGATACCAAATGAAACCGGTGACTTCCAAAACTACATCGAAAGAAACAACGCCGAGCTCAAAAGGATACATGCCATCATGCACATGGCAACGAGATCGGCCCCAGATATCGACCAGGTCATAGAAGAGACTAGGAGAACCCCATTCACCAACCGAATCGCCAGCGTAAGGTTGCCCGACATAGGAAAGATCAAGTATCCCGAATACTCGGGAAACACCGATCCCAAAGCCCACGTTCGGGCCTTCCGCCTGTCGATATCTCGAGCACATCTTAACAATGACGAGAAGGAAGCCTGATATTGCCATTTCTTTGCCGAAAAGCTTACCGGACCTGCTCTAGAGTAGTTTGCCGGCCTCGAGGGAAACTCTATTGACAACTTTACCCAGCTGGTTTCGGCGATTCTAAATAAATATTCGGCGTTCATAGAAACAAAGGCGACAGAGGCTGACCTCTGGAACCTCAAGCAAGCCCCCTTTGAACCACTAAGGTCCTACATCAAAAATTCAGAGAGATTAGATCCAAGATCTCCAACCTGAACGAAGGAGTAGCTTTAGCAGCTCTTAAAAACGGTGTCTGGTTCTCATCCAATTCAAATAAGAAATGGCGGTAAGAGCTCCCGTCTCACTAGACGACGCCCTACCTCGAGCTTCCTACTTCTCAGCCCATGAAGAAGAGGTTGCCGCCCTAAAAGAACAATTCTTGGCCAGCAAGAACAACATCAGCAAGAAAATTCAGGTCGCCAAAGATCCACCTACTCGAGGGCAGAATTCGTACGCCATAAACAGCTCGCCGAACAGATAGTCGACCTTCGATCCAAATAAATACTGCACTTTCCATAGACGGAAGGGGCAATCGACCGAAGAATGTCGTGCAGCACTCAAAAATAAAGACAAAAACAAAGAAGGCGATGAGAACCCCGAAGAGGAAGAAATTCCATCGACCCCGAAAAATAGTGGAAAGACCAAGACAACCTCTAATAAAAGGAACAGAGAGGTCGAAAATGAATCACCGAATTCACCTCCGCCTGCACCCAAGAAAAGGGTCGAAATGATCTCATTGGGAAACCAGCACGAGAACGCGAACTCGGACGTGTCTCGAGAAGTAGAGGTGCCATGCTTCAACATCACAATAGCAATCCAGGCACCTAAGGATTATAACGAGCTCGATGACACCCAAACCTCCAAACACAAATCCAAAAGGCACGTCAATAAACAAACAAAAATCAAAATGGCAAACAGAATTCAGAAAACGAACCAGAATACCGATTATCCCGCCGACCGCGAACCAAAGGAAAGACAGCACACGCTCACCCAACCGCGACCTGTCTAGGGGGCAAAGGCGCTACCAACCGGTGCTAACCAAGAAATGGTACTTTCCGGCGACCAGCCAAAAACCTTTCGGGCATCGCGTCGACTTCATTTACGGAGACATCAACCGCAACTTTAGATTCGTAAGAATGGTCAGTATTCATCATATCACCCTGTGGTAATCGGCTCTCCGACATGCAAGGTTTGTTGTCCTTGATAATCTTTTCAGCTTTTATAGATCTATTCTTAATCCCCGTCGATTTCTTTGTATTCTTCTTCTTTATAAGACTTTATTACAAGATATTGTTGATTTCACAGTTGTTTTGACGATTTTCGAAACCCTAGATCTGCTCTTGTCCTTCTTATATACTTATTTTGGTTCTCTGTTTTAGGAGACAACGAAACCGACAATCGTCTCCCTGAGAGGCTGTTTGCAACCGATAGGTTTCCGGTGCGTCGCCTCAATATTTACTCCAAACCAGATATCCTCGCATTCGTCTGTGATGTTCTCCGCGATACTCCCGAGTTCCAGACGATCAGAGAATCTTGTTTTGGAAAGTTGTTTGACCTGCCCGCACGCCAGTGTCCTGTCTCTTGCAAACTAATCCACTCTTTACTGTCAAGACAGTTCATTGTTGATGACCCACACACCCTCTAGACCGCTTTCTCAGGTCAACCTCTCAGATTCGGCCTTTAAGAGTTTGGCACCATTACTGGTCTCCCTTGCGGTGCCTTTTTGGTTGATTATCTCCCACCTAAACAAGTGGAACCAAGCCTCGAATGATAAGATCTGGGAGAAGCTTATTGGTGAACACGAACTCACAACTTGTGCTGATATACGGCACATGCTCAAGACAGAGAAGGATATGCCAGGGTGGAAGAAGCTCCGTTTGGCCTTAATCCTGATTGTAGATGGTGTTCTCATCACTCACCAACAAACACCCCGGCCCACACTCAGATATGTTCAAATGGTTGATGATCTGAAAATCTTTTTCCAATTTGCTTGGGGCAGAGAGTCTTTTCGCAAGAAAATTGCTTGCATGAAACCTCAACAAGGCAGAGTTTCAGTCGCTGCACTTGTTAAGGGTCTTAAGCAAGAACGCTACATCTAAAGGGGTTCCCACTTGTCCTACAGTTGGTCGCGTTATGTGCTATTCCGAAGCTTCAGTCAAAAATCCTAGCTCCTTTCAACTCTCTCACAATCATGGAGCTCGAACAAGACCACCTGCCTAACCACAAGTCGATCAACATCAACGACGTACTAGCAATTGAAGCTGAGAAAAATGTGAGTTAACTAGATTACTCTTTTTGTTGTTATTCTGTCCCTCTCATCTAATAACTCACAAAAAGTGTCATGCTTGGTATTTTCAGCTCTCTGTGGCACCAATCATACCAATAGAGATCCAACCAGATCCTGGATGGGGAGTGTGGCCAGATGTTGTTAACGATGAAAGATTAGATTACATGGAGCAACTCATAGCTGACAAACGACCTTTCAAAAAGTTTATGTGGCCAGGGGGAAATACTTTTTTGCCTCTCATCCCTCCCCAAATGTCGAAGAGAAACCAGTCCACAAGAGATCCCTCAAGAAGAAACACACTGCAAAGAACAGGCCTCTACAGCCAAAGCGGACTACCAAAAAAGCATCATCAGCCCGGAAGCAGAGACGTATCAGCAACTACTTTGTTCATAATGGGTCTATGTCAAGCAAGTCCAACAAGAAGCTTACTGAAATGATCAGCGATCTTACTACCCAACTTACAGAGCTTACTACCCAAGTTACAGCCGTTCAAGCTGAACAAAAGAGGTTGCTCGAGATGATAAAACAACTTAAACAACGTGGTAGCACCAAGCGCTCCTCTCTTACCTCTCTGCTTCCTCGTATGAAGAAGTTTAAAAAGAAACGTCGTCTGAAAAGTCAGACTCAATCAGCTCTTGAGGCCACCAATGCTCCATGCAACAACACGGTAACACTTTTATCACCTATATCTGGTCATCTTTATTAAACGAACGTAAGTCAATAACATTGCCGTAAAACTCTTATGTCTCAGATGTTAAGTCCTCTTCAACACGAAGATGATACCTCATGCCAGTCACCAATACTCAGCCAATACGCTGCTCAACACCACCGCTCAAATGTGGAAAACTCTCACGACAGTGAACCGCTTCCACAGAAATCACCTGACCGCTCACCCATCCAGTCTTCACCTTCACCTGATCACAAATATCCCATCCACATCTCCCCAGTCCATCAATCGCCAAACCATTCCCCATCCCTCCACGATGCAATTGATCACACCTCACCAGTCCACGCCACGCCGGAACGCCCAGTTGTGCCCCCAACCACTTCACACTCACGAAGGGGAGTAATTTATGATGCGAGTGATCACCCTAACAGCCCTCCTCTCCACCACTTACTCTACCATGGTCTCGAAATATTTGAGGCCATATATGACGCATCACCTGTTGATGATGGTCTGGAACCTCCTTTTTCCCCTCAGCCTCCTTTATCTCCTATCACATGTCCCCATTTCACACCTAACCCTTCTCCAGCCAAGAGTACCGACACTGGATCAGGTTTTGCTCAACACGCTGCTTCCGTCAATACTTTCTCAGCTACCGCCACATCAAGCCGCATTCCACCACACAACTCTCCTATGGAAAACAACCAGGTACTCCACTCCTTCAGATGCTACACCTTTACTAGTCTGTTTCTGAAAACTTCATCAATTGAAAAGCTGTTGTATTTTCACAGGGAGGTCAAACTGAATCTAAAGTGATGGAACTAAGTGACTTGTCCCCTTCAAGAGAAGCTCTATCGCATACTCCACCTGACCCGGAGAACCACTTAGCCAACGAACTCTTTCGCTGCCCTTTGGTGCCGTCGCAGTCATTAATCTCTCCGCTCCCCTCAGAGATATGGGACCTTTTCCATTCAACGATTTCAGACGCAAGCCATGTGTAAGTAAAAAATGCTATTACAGTTGCGTCTACCTCCTTCCACAATTTCTTAGATTTTAATGTTATATATGCACAACTTCCACATCACCCCCTCAAGCTTTGACTTCTCCAACAAATTCCTATTAGAACTAGCTGTACCAACACACTGGGCCACCACCTAAGTATGTGCATTCCTTTACCATTTGCTTAAAGTTTTTTATCGGAACCACCCATTTGCTTGTTGCTTGACCCCTGGTTTTGTCTCATATTTGAACATATGGAAATAATGATGTCCATGCTAGCTGAAAGGCACGCCCAACTTCTTGCCAGAGAGAACCTCCTCTTTACTACTCCGTTCCTGACGTCCACTATTCAGCAAAAATGGAGGAAGTTCAAAGCAGCTAGGAATAAAGACACTTTTTATTGGGACAAGCGCCTCTCGGATTTGGTCACTACTCCAGGGAAAAAATGGATGACGGATGCCACGACTGTCTACACACCATGATTTGGGCTGACCGGCACTGGGTGGGTCTTGCTATTAATCTCGACGTGGGACTTGTTGAAATATTGGATCCAATGCCAACTTTGTATTCAGATAGCAAGGTTGTGGAATTCATCGAACCAATTACAACGTCTCTGCCATACCTCATCAAGAAATTTGCTGATCCACAACTAACACAGTTCTGACATCTCGCTCCTTTTGCTTGGAACCAAAGACCAGGCCTCTACATAAACGAGCATTCAGGTGACTGCGGGCCAGTTAGTGTAAAGTTCTTGGAAATGCAAGCACATGGTGACCCTGAGCCTCACATGTCTTCTTTAACCGATGGAATCGTTGACGACATCCGCAAACAATACACCATGGACATCTACAAGACTATTGTCCTTCCTACCTACCACCCACAACTCAACTAGTAAACCTTAAACCCTTACTTGTGCAAACTTTGTATTCAGATATACTTTACTTGTTATCTAAGTTTTTATTTTTCGTATGATTTTGTGGTTTGTATTTTAGGTTTGCATTTTCAAGAGACGTGTATAATAATGATTTTTGTGAAAAATGGCATTGTTCTAGGTCAAACCGATAAAATGTAGTATACCAGATCAAATACTCCATCATCATGACTTGATCCGGTTTCCACAGAAAACTGATGATGTTAACCAGATTGGTACAAAATATAACCTAACCGGTATCAATCAAAGGCAACTTTCGTGATGGAGCTTCCCATTAACAACAAACAGATCCACAAATTTTCAAAGGCACATACAACAGAGAAAATTTGGAGAGAGATGGAGACGAAGATGGAGGAGAGAGAGCTAAACCAACTCGAGAATCAAGTTGAGAACGGTGACAAAACATTGGAGAGATTTATTGTTAGAGTTCCTATAGGCGGGTATGTAAGTGAAAAGTAATATAAACGTATTTTATATTATATGATCCATAATTCCAATTACATTAGTTCACTGTCTAATTTATAAATGATTATATAAACAATCTAAAAAGCTATATATATATATATATAATATCACAAGGGCCATATATAATTCTTATATTTGTCAAAACCATATGTTTATATTCTATTTTTTAAATTCACTCCGTGCAGCGTGACTCTTATCCCAGTATATATGTAACCGAGAAGATATGTTGTATCATTAAGCTTGCTAGTTATGCAGAATTTATTATCAACCTCGTCTTGAATTTAGATGATATCGTATAATATAGAAAAAGTATAAGTTAACTGGTCGCATATCTAAATATTGTGTATCCATATATGAATAGGAAAAGGATGGCAAAATGAAATGAGTTGCTTGCAATGCGAAGCAAAGATGATTTCGCCTTTTGCCTTGTTTTCACTTATTTCGTTTTACACTTTCTTTTTTTTTTTCTTTCTTTATTTTAAATTTATTTTCATTCGATTGATCAAAAAGAAAAAAAAAAATTCATTTTCGTTCAAAGTTTTTTTACCCTGTCCTTTCAAGTCAAAAGACAAAGCAACAGAAGAACATTATTAACGTATAGCTCTTTCTTTTCTGTTTAAAAGATACTATACAGATAGAAGAGGAGAATGTGTTCATAAAAAAAAAAAAAAAGATAGAAGAGGAGAAAGTCCAAATAAATGTAATAAAAAGAGGAAATTCAAAGTCATCGCACCGAAATAGTCCATACTACGTGTTGAACCTGTCTCTTTCAAGACTCAAGGGTCTCTATTTCATCGTCTCTTTAAAAATTCCTATCATCGCCTCTTCTGAGATGAGAGTCGTCGCCTCCATTTTATGACTCTCTAGCATCTCCGCAGCTTCTCTTGTGTTGTCTCCTCTCTTCTCATTCATCTGATTCCCTCTCCACATTCATCGTCTGTGTGTATTCATCTGATTCTCTTCGCCGTCACCGACTCTTATTCATCCGAATCGAGGATGTCGTGACTCAATATGTAAAAGTCTGCACATGTCTTTAGATCATACTCACGACCATTTCATCTGGCCCATCTCTTCCTTCTCTGCTTGGTAAGTTTAAGCTTTGCTCTAACAATATGTAACATGTTGCTTGCATCAATTAACATCCATATACCAGATTTTGGCGCAAATAATATTCACATACAACTAAACCTATTACAGTTCACTTATCATTAAGAACTTTAAAATTTAAACTAACCTGTTTTCTAGATGGTAACATAGTAGAAAAGCAAGCAAACCTTCTTGCGGAGTAAAGGCTTTTGGTGAGTGGCTTTCACAGCTGTAACTGGTGTCACTATGAATCTGAAAGATTATCTTGTAGGGACTGATTTATCTTTTTTCATCCATGGCTTGTTAATGTTCCTGATACCATCATCAATCTGAAAATATATTTAAAAATATTTAGATTGGGTAAACATGTATTCACTTTTAAGTTATGAGTTGACTAACAGTCACTATAGTTGGAAACCTACATTGAATTTACAATCAATCAAAGCTGATACGAAAGCTCTCAAACTCCGAAAGCCTGTAGATTCTTGGATACACACTCTGAAACAATGGTTTTTCGTATCCGCCACTCCTCTATAATCTTTTTCTCACTGTTTTCTGAAATCTGCGCCGCTTGTTTCCCTTGTAAATATTTAAGTACCCTTATAATCCAATCAGTGTCTACGGAATAATCACAAAAGATTAAAAAACCAAAAGGAATGCAAAAAGCTAACCTAACTCTCCTTGGCGCGATCAATATTGTTGTTAGCGCGGGATTGTGAAATCAGGTTTAGATTTCCTCACCTTTGGAATGCTTAATCAATTTTCTCTGCAAGAGATATCAAGTCATTATAAGGATTGAAGATATTAAGGAGATAACCCTAATCTAAAGCAGTAGAAACAACTAAAACAATTTGCTCGTACCCCTAAACAGATGAAATCAACGGAAGAACAAAGAAAGAATGATGATTAGTGTTTCTTAAAGGTTTGGAAACTTACTGAGGTTGACTAATGAAATCTTCATCTTTTAGGAAGTTACAACGGCAGGCCTTCAAGAACAGTGGAGTAAAAAATCATGTAGTCTGGATTTAAGAAGGAATTGAAGAGGGTTAATCTGTAACCGGTATATCTGTCATTGGATAAGGAAGAAGATGAAACAACTCTCTTGGAACTCAGGTTCCGCCTCAATCTCGAATGTGGGAAGAGTACACCTGTTCAACCCTAATAAGAAAAACGACAGTTTACGTTTAGACTTAGACACATTCAACTCGGACTGGATCAATTATGAGATTATAAGGCCCAGAAGAAATGAAACCCATATGTGAAAAAGAGATCCACGTGTCAGCAGCAGATTGAACTAATTTCTGATCTGGAATCTGATATGTACACCTCGGGGATTCAAACCTTCTTTATAATAATAGATTTGCGTTATACTCATATGTAACTCAATATACTCATAATATAAGTTAGGATTTTCAAACTACATGAACTAGATTGCTCACCCGCGCTCTTGCGCGGGCACAAATATTTACGAAAAACTAAAATTTAATCATTTTGATAATATTTTATTAGTTTCAGCTTTTATTTGTTTGTGTATTTTGTATGTTATTTTAATTCAAGTTCTAATTTATGAATTGTTTAGTTGTGTTGTTTTAATTTCACAAAATATTCAATTTGGCCATGATATTTATTTTTGAAATTGTTATGTGGTTTAATTTTGGTATTACTAATTTATTTTAGTTAATACTGTAAATTATGATTGTAATATCATATTTTGGGATTATTTTGGGTAATTATTTGAGTTTCAATAAATTTGTTAAAACTCACTAATCATTTAACAATTCATAAACTAATAAAATCTAATAATCGAGGAAAAATATGAATCCTCAAATATTTACAATGATATTAATTTTTATCTCGCATCCAAAGATGGATGAATTTTCTGATGAAAATTATAAAAATTATTATTTATTTTTTTGAGAAAGGGCTTCTATATAAGAATTATTTTTCTACGAAGAAAATACATAGTTTTTATGAATTAAAAAATTATATATGTGATAGATGATATTATGATAATTTAGATTTATGTCAATAATTTGATAGTTAGATTTAAAAGTATAATACTCCTATCTAACTTAAGGTATTGGATAGTTATCACCTAGTAATGGCAGTTAAATAACTAAAATAATTTTTTTCTTTTTTTCCTTCCTAACTAAATTACATATGAAGTTGTATAGCTAAAGAACTAATTAAATAGCGTAATTTATCTTTCTAAGGCAGCAATTAAATTCCAGAAAATAGTATATAAATAATAAGGAAAAAGATAATAATTATAAATCTTACTAACATATTTTTTTAATTAAGACAATACCTAAAAATAATATATTAGGAAATATGTGAAATATGTAAATTCAAATAAAAAAGGAAATATGCCTTTTTAAAGTAACTAAGATTATAATAATTATGGTAATATGAACTGCTGTGGGTTTCAAATATATACATTATTATATATTTTAATGTTAAAGATATATTACCTTTATAGAGATTTTCTTTTTGATAATAATTTGATTAAAAAAATCATTTTAATGACAATATGGTTAAAAAAAAGTTATTAACAATAAAATTATTAATAATGGCAGCTATAATAATTAATTCAATTTAAGGGTATCAATGTAATAAACCATTGTGAGAGTTAACATGAACGCGACACCTATAAAACTGACTTCTGTAATAATATTATAGAAATTTTAAATTCTAATCCTCCAAGTGGGTCTACCATATTAGATTCAAATCGGTAAAATTATAATCTCGATCTACATATGAATATGAAGCTTAATATCCGTATTTTTGGGATGGATCATATAATCCCAGATGTTTGATACATCATCACCTCTTCAACTTGAAAAACCAAAAAAAGCTCTTTTCACTACACATATATTAGCATAGTTTGAAACATGCCACCATCATTGAGAATGTCAATGAATTTAAACTAGCATTTTCTTGATTTAGATGGTTTTATGACACAGAGATGCTGAGAATAATAGATGTGTGCACGTATGTAGGATAATTTGTCTTCAAGATAGATCTAATAAAGCACAGAGCAATGTATCTACCAACTTGTCTTCAGACTAAATCTAATAAAGTAACTGACCCCACTAAACCGTAAGGCCATGATTATCGGTGTATCTAAACACCGTCCTTAGGTTTATTTGTAATTAAATTAAATCAAAATGAACCAATAATACGAAGGACACCGCTTAATTAAGATACATTTGGTCCTTAGGAGAGACGTGTCGCACTGGGAATGGCAGATGATATTTCGTGAGGGCAAAATCGATTTTGCTTCGAGTTTCACTTTCATCGTCTCTTCTGTTCTCTCTCTCGGCGACCGAAAGGGCGATTTAATCGCAACGGCGCATCTCCTCTCTGACGGTTCTCCTCTCGACGGATCTCCTCCCGAGGCATCTCCTCCCGAATCTTCACTCGGCGGTTCACTCGGTGGTTCTCTCGGCGGTTCTCTCGACAGATCTCAGACGGATATCTACACGGTTCTCTTCATTGTTCTCTCGACGGTTCTCCTCTGTAGTCAACATCGTATTCCGCGATTCGAAGGTGAAAGGGTAGGTGTTCCTCATCCGATTGATTTGCATGTATTTGGTTCTCGTAATTTTTGAACTTTGTTGGGATTTGCATGTTGTTATTTTTTTCGTTTGTGTTATTAATCTGATAGTAAGTTTTGTCGTTGATTTCTTGACTTGGTTTGCTATATATCTATTTTAGGGATTTCAAAATTCGATTTTCGCCTGCAGATTCTTTGCTCCTCCGTATGATTTGCATGTAGTTGGTTCTCGTTTTCGATCAATTTGTTGGGATTTTCAAGGAAATTTTTTTTCGTCTGTGTTACTTGCTTGCTTTACTTGCTTTGCTATTTATTACTCTGATAGTAATTTTTAATCGTTGCTTGCTTTACTTGTATAATGTAGAATGATGTTCTGTTTTGATTTGCAAGGAATGTTCTGTTTTAATCCTTGCTTTGCTATTTAGTTATCGTATAGATTATGGGATTTCAATTGTAGAATGATGTTCTGTTTTGATTTACTGATATATGTGTTATTTTGATTCTGAGGTTAATAGGTGAGGTGAGGTTCGTCTACAATAACCCGATTTCTATTACTAAAAAACAATCCGAGAAACTACCATTTCTTCCACAGCTCAAGGTAATTAACTTTCTCTTCAACTCCCAAGTAATCTAGTTAGTATATTAACTTGTGTAGGCATGAAATAAATCTCTAGTGTCTGTGATGAATTAATCTAGTTTCTAAACTGAAATGATTCTCTAGTTTCATTGCAACCAAAGCGTGTAGACTTAATCTAGTTTGATTGCAACCAAGTAATCTAGTTTGTATACTGATTTGATAGTCTACTTTGTTTGGTAGTTAATGCACTTGCTAGATAGGTGATTACGGTTGTGTAATGTGTAATAACTCAAATTGTACTTTTGTAGTTAGGTCATTATGATAGTGTTAATTCCACTATCACCTATTAAAGCATCCTTCCTTCAACAATTTAATCTCCATCCACTTCTTTCTCTCTTCTCTGCTATAACTCTGTCACTTCTCTTATTTTATCATTTCTCTCTTCTGATTTAATCTCCATCCACATCCGACTTCTCTTCTCTTATCACTCCTCTCCTCTTAATTCTATGGATCCAAGCATTCCGTATAGCCAGTCCTCTGGTTATATGGGCCTTCTTCACAGTCAACATGAAAGTGTTCATCATGAGAACTCTCCTTATGAGAGTTTTCATTCTGGAGCTTCACAGATCCCTCAATTCAGTTCACAATGTGAGGCTCCAACTCCACCTGCAGACACACCCGTGGAGCGTGGGAGGAGACATAAATGGACCCCAGCCGAGGACGAGATGGTGATCAGTGCCTGGTTAAACACTTCTAAGGATGCAATAATTGGCAATAACCAAAAGTCAGGGACATTCTGGAAACGCGTCGGAGAGTATTTCTTTGCAGCTCTGAATGGTGGAGATGGGAGCCAAAGTAGCGAGCATCTACATTATAAACAAAGGTGGCACAAAATCAATGATCAAACTAACAAGTTTTGTGGTGCATATGTGGCTGCTAAGCGACAAATTAGTAGTGGTCAGCATGAGAATGATGTTCTCCAGCTGGCCCATAAAATCTTCTACGCTGATCAGGACTCCAAATTTACACTTGAACATGCGTGGTGTGTGTTGAGGTATGAGCAGAAATGGCTTAACCTCAACACCACTAAAGCTTCTGGAAGTTCAAAGAGAAAAACCGTTGAAACAGATTCCCAAACATCAACAACAAGTGTTGGTGAACAAGAGATACGACCGGAGGGTGTTAAGGCTGCAAAAGCTAAACGGAGTAATGCAAAGGGAAAGTCCGTTGCTGATTATACGACGGTTTGGGAAATGAGGAAGGAGGATTTGGAGAGGAAAGAAAAACTCTCAAAGCTTGCCATCTTAGACACCCTTCTAGCCAAAACCGAACCACTAAGTGAGGCTGAAGAAGTAGCCAAAAACAAGCTCCTCGCCGAGTATATCTAGAGAAATATCTCCTAAAACCACCACCAAAATGAATGTCTTTAATTTGTGTGTTTAAGTACTTTGCTTTTTGTGTTTTTAAAATGTAATTCCTGGTTGCTTTGTATGTCTACCTTTATAAATTAATCTATTATGTTTACTTGCTCGTTGATTAATTTAAATGAATGTCCATCTTTATAAATACATGTCAATCTTTGAAAAACACTCTAATATTTACATTGTAAAACTTTACAGGTTTCATAAAAAATGGGTGTTGATTACAGCTATAGTCAACCTTCCCAGTCTGAGGAGTTTGGTGGGGATGAGACGGACAGCGACGACAATGAAATACAAGCTCTGATTCAGCAAGACCAAGCTCAGTTACACAACGTGGACGCGCAGGAGTTTGTGTACCCTCCGCAGCATGAGGTAGAATTCGGTTTTCCACAAACATGCTACTGTGGGAGTCAACCTCAGATAGCTACGTCTTGCAGTAGAACCGATCCAGGTCGCAGATACTACACATGTACTAATGTTGATGACGGACAGTGTCATGTGTGGAAATGGTGGGATGAGGCTGTAATGGAGGAGATGCGAGCGAGGGATCGACACACACTTCAGTTAGCCGAGAAGGTTGATTCTCTGAACTTCTTTAATGACAATGAGACTGAGCAGAAACTTCTTAGACTAGAGAACTTGGTGTGTGACTTGGCCAAGAATAGATCAAGGTCTACCTTTGATTACTTTGTTGCGGTAATGGCTATGGTCTTAATTGTCATAAGTATCGTCCTCATCTTTATCTAATGTGTTATGGTTTAGTTATGTAGTACGTGTAATTGGATCATTTCTATGGCTGTGGTATTAATTGTCAATGGGAACTCTTTGTATTTGGATATTCTGAGTAATGTAGTACGTGTAATTGGATCATTTCTATGTAATGTGTACTTGTATTTTAATGTGTAATGTATAATGTGTATTTGGATAATTTGAGCACAAGTTATTTGGATTATTTGAGCTGAGATCGAGAGTGGTGAGGGAGAGGTTGGTCACTAGAATTGTCAAGCTAAAAAAAAGTAGTTACAATTGTCACTAAATGTCACTAGATATACAATATCAACATGTGAAATTCAGTAGATGTTTATAAAAAGTAGTTACAATTGTTACTAGAAAAACAAGTTATAAGATATAACTCGTGTGATAATTCACTAGATGTCAAAAGAAGTAGTTTCAATTTACACAAGCTGTACTATATGAGAAGTAAAGGTTCACAAGACAAAGAATACACAATCACGAGATATGAGAAGTAATGGGACAATCACAACATATGAACTTATTGAGCCTATAAATAAGAGAAACATATTTTCGTTAAAATTACAACTTCTCTACTTCTCATATCAAAAACAATTTCTCTAGTACTCAGATTAAAAAAAATTTAATTTTTTTTTTCATTCTAAATGGCATCTTCTTCCCATTATCATTCCCACAAAGATGATGATGGTGAATTTGATTCTATGTTTGAAGAATTCTTAGAAATTCCCGAACCGAAAGAGCGAAAAAACGTATTTTTATTGAGAGAAACCGGGAAGAAGGCCACATGAAGCTTTGGAATGATTATTTTAGCGAGAATCCGACATTCGGGCACAATTTATTCCGGAGACGGTTTCGAATGAACAAGACATTGTTCTTGCGTATTGTGCATAGTCTTTCCCAAGAAGTTGAGTATTTCCAACCAAGAGAAGATGCAGCCGGACGGTCTAGCCTATCTCCGCTACAAAAATGTACCGCAGCTATTCGTCAATTGGCGTATGGTGGTGGAGCTGACACCGTTGACAAATATGTCCGACTAGGTGAAACAACAGCTAGAAAATGTTTGCACCAATTTGCCAGCGGAATAATCCACTTGTTTGGCAATCAATACCTAAGACGTCCAACACCGGAGGATCTCGAAAGACTACTATATGTTGGAGAACACCGTGGATTTCCAGGAATGGTTGGAAGCATCGACTGTATGCATTGGGAGTGGAAGAATTGCCCAGCCGCTTGGAAAGGAATGTATTCACGAGGAACCGGAAAACCAACAATTGTGTTGGAGGCGGTAGCTTCATACGACCTCTGGATATGGCACGCGTTTTTTGGAGCTCCAAGTACTATGAACGATCTTAATATTCTTGATCGATCACCTGTTTTTGATGAAATAATTAACGGAAACGCCCCGAAAGTCAATTTCCATGTCAACGGAAGGGAATACCATTTGGCTTACTATCTCGCCGATGGTATTTATCCTAAATGGGCTACTTTTATTCAATCTATCCGACTCCCACAAGGTCCAAAACATTGTTTATTTGCTAAAAATCAAGAAGCCGTGCGAAAAGATGTTGAGCGTGCCTTCGGAGTCCTGCAAGCTAGATTCGCCGTTGTTAGAAATCCATCTAATTTATGGGATAAAAACAAAATAGGCAAATATTATGAGAGCATGTATCATACTCCATAATATGATTGTCGAAGATGAACGAGATTCCTACATTAACGCTTCAGAATTTCAACAAGGAGAAGATGAGGATCTCACTTTTGTAGTCAAACAGGCTAAAAATCTCGGTACTACAATGGGTCGTCGAACAGAGGTTCGGGATTCACAAGGCCATCAACAATTAAAAGAAGATTTGATTGAAAATATATGGGCTAAATTTGGACATTTTCCCAATATCTACAATGTTTAAGTTTCTATGAATTCAATAAAATGTTTGTTTGCTTTTTTTAATAATGTTTCAATTTTTTTTTCTACTTTGTAATTTTCTCATATTTTAAATTTTAATATAAAATATTTTATTTTAATTTTATCTTTTAAATGTCATTACTTATTACAAATATAATATTTATTTACTAAGATACATCTAAAAGTCCTACCAACAATCCAAACTTTTAGCATTGTCCTTAACTTTTACTCTTAGCCTCAAAATAACAATAAACTAATTTAAGGACTAAAAATTTGTCCCACCAATAATCATGGCCTAAGAAACACTAAATAAAGCACATAGGCAGTAATTTACAATTCACAAAGAAAAGAACTTTTCTTAGCTTTTCTTGATAGTGTCTTCCATGTAAAAGGTCAACTACGAGTTTTCTGCAGTAAGAAAATACAATTCTCATGGAAAAGAAAGTGCAAAAGAATTTGAGATTCACAAGCTAAGTCGTGAGAAAAGATCATTGTTGGTGCTCTAGCTATGGCCGGAGTTTCTAGGATCAATGGGTTTCTGGATCATACTTTGTTTCCATGTGACACCTTTGGTGTTAGCTCAAGAAGGTGATCAGTTTTTGCATTATAACTTCAGTAAAGCAGACCTGCTTCTTGATGGAGTGGCAAGTACCCGCAACGGTCCATTGCATCTAACAAATTATACAGCGAGGAGAACCGGTCATGCTTTCCATAAATCTCCCATGAACTTCACAGCGTCGTCCTCCTTCTCAACAGAATTTGTCTTTGCAATTATTCAGTCGCAAGGAGACGGTCAAGGAATGGCTTTTGTGGTATCTCCTACAATAGACCTCAGGTATGGCGGCACTGAAACTTCTGGTCTAGGGCTTTTTAATAAAACAAATGACAACAAAACTGAGAACCATATCAGGGCTGTAGAGCTTGATACTAATCTTAGCCTTGAAGCACTTGACAAAAGCGATAACCATGTAGGGATTGATATTAACAGTATAGTCTGGGTCGAATATGCCAATGCTAGCTACTTTAATGACACAGAGGGGAAGAATAAAAGTCTGCTTCTCGGGAGTGCAAATAGTATTCTGATATGGATACCTCAAATCATAGCAACTCTATTCTTCTATGCAGCGGTTATTTTATTAATTGTTCTGATGGTACTAGGTGGAATTTTGTGTATTTGCAAAAGAAGAAAGTACGCAGAAGTACGCGAACAATGGGAACAAGAATATAGTCCTCAGAGATATTCCTTTAAGAACCTCTACAAAGCAACCAAAGGTTTTAAGAAGAGTCGGCTACTTGGAGCTGGAGGTTTTGGAAAAGTATACAAAGGAGAACTTCCTACTGGTGTTCAGATTGCTGTTAAGAGAGTCTCCCATGATGCAGAACAAGGAATGCAACAATACGTCGCGGAGATTGCTAGTATGGGAAGGCTAAGGCACAAGAACTTGGTGCAGCTCCTTGGTTACTGCAGACGCAAAGGTGAATTGCTTTTGGTTTACGAATGCATGCCAAATGGAAGCCTAGATGACTACTTGTTCAATGAAAACAAGTTGAAAGACATCACTTGGTCTCAGAGACTGAATATAGTCAAGGGAGTAGCATCTGCTCTTTTGTATCTTCATGAAGACTGGGAACAAGTTGTACTGCATAGAGATATAAAAGCTAGCAACGCTCTTTTGGATGCTGATCTAAACGGGAGGTTGGGAGATTTTGGTCTAGCAAGATTCCATGACCGTGGCAAGAATCTGGAAGCAACGAGTGTGGTAGGAACCATTGGCTACATGGCACCAGAGCTTACTACAATGGGAGTGACCACTACTTGGACCGATGTCTATGCTTTTGGAGCTTTCATTCTGGAGGTGGTTTGCGGTAGGAGGCCAATAGACCCTCAAAGACCACCTGAGCTGATGATTTTACTTAAATGGGTTGCTACTTGCGGAAGCAGAGATAACTTAATGGTAACTGTTGACAGTAAACTGGAAGGAAAATTCAACGTTGGATAAGCCGAGCTGCTTTTGAAGCTAGGCATCCTATGTTCGCAGAGTGGCCCAGAAAGCAGACCTAGCATGAGACAAATAGTACACTACCTTGAAGGAATTGCCAGTATTCCAGACATTTCATTTGATATAGCTGGATTTGGTATGCCAAATATGAGCAATGAAACAGTAACACAAATGATGGCCCCCTCCTCATCAGCTAATTTATCATTTGAGGACGTTTCTGTCTTATTTGGTGGTCGCTAGCCTAAAAAGCATACAAACCCTTGATGGTGATGTAACTACAACTAAGTTTTTTTTTTCATGTGATTGATTATACTTGTTTTTGATGTGTTGTTTGCAAATCTATCGTGTCAGTAGAACTACTTTCTTTTCTGAAAGCTAAACGAATATGTGATTTAACCTCTTTGCCTTGTTTTTTTTTTTAAACTTTCAGACCCCTAAACTGCATCTGCAACATTACATCTTACATGCTTTTCATTTAGTTTGTTTATTTAGCTCACAAGTGACAATGGTATGTCTTATCTAATTATGGTAAACTTTTTCCTTTATCATTCACCACACTAACCAGAAATAGAAGCCGGATTGGTTTACTCATTTTCATTATGGGCTGTAGTACGCCGACCACATTAGTATTGGGCCAAAAACCAAACCAAACCTGTAAACTTTATTTAATATTTGAAAAGAAAAAAAAAACACAATAATTTAAGCTTCTAAATCAGATAGAATATTAGGAGCATATCATAGATGGTGACAGACAGACTACTCCACAGTCGTTTTGACGTATTTTTCCTCAAAAATTCCAAAAATTAAATAAATCCATCTAAAAAAAAAAGAAAAGAGAGGCGTGAGAGGTCTGGATTCGTCAAAGAAAGGTCTTCCCAGAATCCACACGATTCCCTTCTTCCCTCCCTCCTCAAGTCGCCGGATCTTCTACACTCCCGATCCACTTCCTTCCCTTCTCCCTCTCTTCATGGCTCCGTGAATTCCGTGTTTTCAAGGTAACATTTTAGCTTCCGGAGTTTTTTCAGATCCCATCATTACTCTCCTCAACAGCTTTCTGCTGATTTGCTTATTGCTGATTTAGGGTTTCCGGCTATTTGGGGAACGTGTGGGTTAATGGTTGAAGAAGAAAGATGGAGACTTTGTTGTTTTTTAGGAGATGAGATTGTTGGAGACTGCAAGTCATCTCATTTGTTGTATTCACGGGTTAGCTTCAATCTGAGAGTTTTGGTTGTTGTAGTTTAGAGATGGATGAAGAGGCTTCATCTTGGATTAGGAGGACTAAGTTTTCTCAAACTGTTTCTTATCGTCTCAACTCCTCAAAGTTGGCATCTTTCCCTGTTAAGGTCAACCAAGACAAGACTTCTGGTCTCAAAACAAGACCTCAGACGACTACGCAGGATTCCACTGTTACGCAAGCTGATGTGTATGTTGTTGATTCTGAAGTACAGACAAACCCTGTAACTAACAAGCAGAGATCTGTTTCTCCCTCCCCTCAGATGCCTCTCCCTGATGTCTTCAAGGAAGCTCAGTCTGAGCGCCAGAGGTTTTCCACTCCACATCCCAGAAGAATGGACTCTGAAAAGGGAATGAAGCCGAAGCTGTCCCATAAAAACTCCTTTGAGAAGAGAAGATCGTTCAACCTGCGCTCTCCGTCGGTTCCCATCAGAGATCTAAGCACCCTGAGGATCCAAGAGAGGGTGAAGAGCATGAAGGACACGGGATGGTCCAAGATTTTTGACAATACCGGTCGTAAAGTGAGTGCTGACGATGCTGCTGAAGAGTACCGTATCGATATGTCCAAGCTGTTGCTTGGGCTTAGGTTCGCTCATGGGCTGTATAGCAGACTGTACCATGGAAAGTATGAAGATAAAGCTGTTGCCGTGAAGCTTATCACTGTACCTGAGGATGACGATAATGGATGCTTGGGAGCTCGTTTGGAGAAACAGTTTACCAAGGAAGTCACCCTTTTGTCCCGTTTGTCCCATCCAAATGTTATTAAGGTGATTTGACTCTCTTTTGTTAGTACATAAGTTGAATGATATGTGCTGAAGTTTCTTCTCTTATTTTGTGTGCTAAAACAGTTTGTGGGAGCGTATAAAGATCCGCCTGCATACTGTGTCCTCACGGAGTATTTACCTGAAGGATCTCTAAGATCGTTCCTGCACAAGCCTGAGAATAGGTCTCTTTCTTTGAAAAAGCTGATAGACTTTGCTCTGGATATTGCAAAAGGAATGGAGTATATTCACTCACGGCGCATTATTCATCGGGATCTTAAGCCAGAAAATGTATTGATCGACGAAGACTTCCAGCTGAAGATAGCTGACTTTGGTATAGCGTGTGAGGAAGAGTACTGTGATATGTTGGCTGATGATCCAGGGACTTATAGGTGGATGGCACCTGAGATGATAAAAAGGAAACCACACGGGCGAAAGGCTGATGTTTACAGCTTTGGACTCGTTCTATGGGAAATGGTAGCTGGAGCTATACCTTATGAGGACATGAATCCTATTCAAGCTGCTTTCGCAGTCGTACACAAGGTAAGATGAAGATCTGTCTAACGGTTATCCTGTCAAAGCCTTAGAATTTAACATAAAAGAAAATCTTACAGTACAAGAATCTTTGAGCTTCTTTATTGTTCAGTTGTTTCAACCATTTGAGACTTAAAAAATGTTTATCTTTGGTTCAGAACATTAGGCCAGCTATTCCTGAAGATTGCCCAGGAGTCATGAAAGCTCTGATTGAACAGTGTTGGTCGGTTGCACCGGACAAGAGACCAGAGTTCTGGCAGATAGTGAAAGTACTTGAACAGTTTAGGGTTTCACTGGAACGTGAAGGGAGCTTAAATCTGACATCAAACAAGATCTGCAAGGATCCAAGAAAGAGTCTTAAACATTGGATTAAGAAGCTTGGACCGCAAGGAGGAGCAGCAGGAGGAGGCAGCAGCAGCAGCAGCGGCCTTGGTCGCTCTGCCATGCCTAATCCTAAATTCGCTTGAGAGATGTGAATGAGTCTCTTCTGTATATTTATATGTAAAATACCAAAAGGGTTGTGTGTTGTGTCCTGTCCTGTTTTGTGGGTTGTGATGTGATCTTTCATCTTCTTCTCTAGATTTGTTGTGTAATGACAATCAAACTGGGGAATGGTTTGTGATTTGATGTTTATCGGGTTCATCATCGTTTCTCTTCTAGTCTCACCATTGATATTATAAGAAGCCATTTATGGAAAGTACTCTAATTTGCCCCAGTTACAAAAAATCTATTCTAAATACCCCACCTATTTTTTCACTATCCCTTCCTTTTCTTCCTTACCTTCTTACCCTTTCTTTCTTTATTATTATTTTTAAACATTGCGGGACCCACCATTACTCTCTTTTCCTTTTATTTTTTATTTTGTTTCGGGTGGATCCCAGATTATATTCTAATCGACCAGATTATCTTTTTCAGGTTTTTTTTTTAATTTTTCGAGTGGGTCCCAGATTTTTTTCCCAAATCCTTCTTAAGACATTTAAAAAAAAATAAACTGTTGATGATTAATATAGCTAAAAGTTATGGAAAAAAAATAAAAAATTATTTTTATCTCAAAATAATATTTATCAAATAATTAAATAACAAATAAATTATTAAAAATAATATTTTTTAATATTTAAAATCGACAATTAATTTCAAAAATATTTATCTAAATTATTTCAAAAATAATTTGAAAGTACAAATTTAATAAAATGTGTATTTAAATAATACTTTAATCAATAATTAATTTTTAAAATAAATTTAATAAAATTTTATTAAAATGAGAGTAACAATAAAAATTTCAAAAATATAAATTTGATAAAAAATATATTTCAATAATATTTTAATCAGTAACTAATTTCAAAATAAATTTAATAAAATATTTATTTAAACTATTTTCCTTAATTCAAGTTTTTATATCTTTTATATAACCTTCAAATTTAAAATAAGATATTTTATATTTTAATTAAAAAATTAATTTCAAAAATATTTATATTAATTTTTTAAAAAAAATATTTCAAAATACAAAATTAATAAAATAATATTTTAATCAACAATTAATTTAAAAAAATAATTTTATAAAATAATTATAAAAATTTGGTTATATAAAAATATTTCAAAAAACAAAATTTTAATAAAATATGTATTTCAATTATGTTTTCATCAACATTTATTTACAAAAATAAATCTAATAAAATACTTATATAAATTATTTTTGTTTAAACTAAAATTTTATCTCCTTTATAAGATATTTCATATTTTAATAAACAATTAATTTCTAAAATATTTATATTACAATAATATTTCAAAAATAAAAATTTAATAAAATGGTATTTCAATAATATTTTAACCAACAATTAATTTCAAAATTACATTTTTCTTCAAACGGAAGGATATATATATATTATATTGTTTATGGTTATAAAACAAATATGAAAATGATGTTTAAGGACTATTTGTATATTTCTGCTTATTTTACATTGTTTTGAAGCAAAATACATTACAATGGCGGTAGACGATATTGTTGGTTTTATAACACCTTCATGGTCTGTTAAATTGATGAAAATAATTTTTTTTAGGAATTACTGGAACGACTAGTACTACTAAAGTGAAACGTGTATTACTAGTATTACTGGATCGACTATGTATAAACGTTATTGAATAATTTAGATTCTTTAAATTTTTAACTAATAGCAATTCTATTTTTTCAGGGAAATATATGGCCTCTCTTATTACAATCATATGTTTTGACTATGGGAGAATTTATATCAAAGATGGGACTGAGATAAGATGGATTTCGAGAGAAGATGAAATTCACATGTATATTGAATTGGTTGAGAGTATAGACAGAAAGATTGAGGTAAATGAGATGCTGAAGATTGTTTGAAATTTGTCTCAAAATGTTGAAGGACATGTTGTTAATCACAGAGACGTTTGCGCGATTAAAATTTCAAAGAACTACTAGGAACTACTTGAACTACTATGTGTAATAGAACTACTAGGAACTACTTTAAACTATCTTGAACTACCTTAAAATACCTTGAATTACTATGTATTATGCATGTTTCTAAGAACCTTAATTTCCGTCTTATTATTTATTTTTAGAAGATGTATATCATATATTGTGTGATTATATGTCCATATATATGTTTATTTGTCAAATTAAACATAAAATACTTTTAGTTTCTCAAGTTGATAGAAAACTTCTCATTTCCATATAAAACATCCTTATACTTCTAACTAATGTCTTGATAGGAAGGCTATAATGAGCTGAATAACATAAAATATATATTTTTTGAAATTTTTCTCTGGCAATGTGTTATATACAATCTAAAATTGTCTAAATAAATTGGTATTACTAATAAATTTGATTTTTTGATGTTGTATTACTAAAAAATGTTGTAATTTGTAAAAATATTACTATGAAGGAAAAAATATTACTACTGCCTTGAGTATTACTAAGTATAAATATTTTTTTCTCATTTTCAACACGTTTTAGACATGTTTTTTTGTTAAAATTTTTAACATGTTTTACACATGTTTTTGTTGGTTGAAAATTTTTAGGAACAATTTTTAATATGTTTTAGATAAGTTTTTTGTTTGTCTTTTTAACATGTTTTAGACAAGTTTTTTTTAAAATCTTTTTGGTAATACTTATCAAACTGGTAGTTTAAATTTTTGGTTTTAACACACATAAACATGTTCCCAATAGACTTCTTACTCTAAGTTTCTTGTCAGCCTTCTTTTGATCAACTTTGTGCTATAGAAATTGGAATAAATTTGATACAAAAAACTTATCTTTCCCTTTATTCACTACCAATAGGTTTCTTAGGGACAAACTATAAAGATCACAAGACAAAGCAATATAATTCTCTTGGTCTCTCTCTCTTATTGCTCTTCCCCCCTTTTAATCGGATGCTTTAACGTCTTTGAGGATGCCTCATATTTATACACATATTGGAGGTTCCTAGTCTTATGAGAATTATGTTATTTCTCCTAAATCCATATTTCTTAACTTCCTTTTCTTCATGCAACAGTAGCTACCTGCAATGACTCTTATCATCAGATTCACTGGCTCTGAAATGGATAACTCAGTACTAAGGAAGATGTTAGATAACTCACTGACCTGTCGATGGACCATATGACATACTGACCGCTTCAAATCGGAGAGAACCTACACAAAAACTTTGTTGTTGTTCATAAAATACATTCAAAACATATAGAGATTCAAAAAAAAAAGTGTTACCTTTGACAAAGAAGTCAGAATATCAGCTAGAAAGAAGTCTATTACACTGGTCGAGATACTGCCAAGGATACATCTCCATGCGAGTATAGATACAGATGTGCAGTCATGCTAGTCAATATTATCGTCGTCATCCACCTAGCACACTGACACACGCAGATTTTCAGAAGCGCATGAAAAAAGGATAACGATGGAAAAAGGATAAAGATGGTCCTAACTAAGACAGACTTACGATGAGAAGGAGAGGGTTATAAGTTCAATCTGCAAGTTTTTTAAATAAGTTCATATAATGATAAGAATTCAAAACTATGGAGACAAATCAAAAGATAAATGCAAAATCTCCAACCTTTCCACAAACATAAAGACCACAAACATACAGAGCAACCTGGAGAATCAAGATCTCAGATCAGTCCATTAGATTACATAGAAAAGGAAAAAGATTACAAAGCTATGATACAATCAGCGAGAATCTGTGAAACCAAGCAAGAGAGCTCCGCTCTGAGCATCAGTGAAACATGCTACTAAATCAAAAACTCTACATAAAGTCCAAGAATTAGAGTAACTGAATAAAAATTAAATTCGATATTTTCAGTGAAAATTCTGGAATAAAAAGAAAAAGATTCAATTTTTGAAAAAATAGGAAAAAGTTTCAATCTGAGTTTAAAGAGAAGAGAGAACTTACGTTGTAAGAATTTAAGGAAGACTTAAACGCAAGCCCAGGAAATAAAGAAGCAATCAACCCTTGTTTAATTACAATAGTATTGGATACCTCCCCAACCCCAAGACAACCCCAAGAGAGAGACACTACGTTAAAAGAAGAAAACGTTAATTAAATTATGATCGATAACAATAATAAAGACTAGAAATAATCAATGAAAGCGAGATTAACATACAAAAAGCAGACATTGCTTCCCTTTCAAACCCTATTTCCAGAAATATCTAAATTGCTTCCCTTTCAAATCACTTCCCTTTCAAACTTCATTAAACCACTCACGAACAAAATTATACTAATTACTTTCGAACCCACAACAAAATGAAAAGAAACAACTTACCCGGATATTCGAGAATGAGGAAGATGAAAACAAATGATTTCCAACAAGGAGGAGACACGAAATTGAAGCCTTCTGTCGACGGCGAGACGTTCCATAATAAAAGATATGTGATTCTTCGGAGTTGATTTCGAACAAGGAGGAGAAAGTACGTCGAATTAGGGTTTTCGCCGAAAGAGAAAGGGGAAAGGGAAGCAAGAGGGAGAACGTGTGGGGTCGTATTGGGTTCTAAAGGGGAAAAAAGAAACACTTGGATTAGGTTAGAGGGTTTAGCTTAGGTTTGGTTGTAGTTTAGTAAATTCTCCAAGGGTATATTAGTATTTAGCTACTTTCCTGTAATTAAAAGAAAATAAAAATTAAATGATTTAGGAAGAGGGACAAATTAGAATACACATAGAAGGTAGTAGGGTGAATTAGAATAAAGTCCGCCATTTATAGTGTTCATGTGTATTTTATATTCATCCAAGTCAAAGATGTTTCACAAGTTGGGCTGTTCTCATCAATATAATCCTGGGTAATGCATGTCTGAATCACGACAGCTATGTGTTGCTGAGAAGACGAAGAAACAGAGGACGAAGAACAACGCATTGTCTCGTCCTCTGTCCCTTCGCTTTTTACTATTCCTTTTGGTTGGTTCTCAACAAATTTATCTTCCCAAGAGAGTATGCATTCAGCTGAATAATGCGAGAGATCCATTGTCTAACTGATCATATAATCTTGAGACAGAATAAGTAAAATTATTGGTAGCAATAAATTTCAGTCACCTATCTTCACAACTTTATACTGTAAGTAGCTTGAATGTACCCTCTTTCAGTGAACCGAAGAAGGTTGAGACAAATGGTGGTGACTTGAAAAGGAAACAGCCTGAGGAACAAAACCATCCAAGCAAGTCCGCGAGGAGCAGTGACAAACCGTCACCGAGCAACAGACAAGGCGATGGTTTCAAGAAACCAAAGAACAGGGAGGCGGACTGGAGCTCTTTGAAGCCACCAAAAGTACTCAAACCAAATATTAGCTAAGCGCAGCAGCAACCTTAGTTCACATGTTTTAGTAGATCATGTCTGTATCATCATCATTCACATGGTGTTGGTGGTTGTTTTATGCTTGTGTCTTTAGCTCCAGATATATGATGAAACAGTTTTGTCTTTCAATTAAGATTACTACAAATGCCATTCATGTGATCAAACAGATTACTACATACCACTGGCAAACAAAAATGAAGCCAAGTAACAATTTTTCAAACGATTATCTGTAAGCTTATCTTGTAGGTTTCCAAGCAAGAGAATATAACGCCCCGACCGCCCACGGCTAATGGGCCACCCACGCCCGCTCTCTCGGCCCGTGGGCCCCATCCCATCCGACGGTCGGTCGTTAATAATTCCGAAAGACTCGAAATCATTGTTTACTGACCCTGTAATCACCACATGATCTTTCCCCGTGCTTTGGCCTCACTCGCACGCTATCGCGAATCACTTCCCGATAGGTCACCCATCCTTCCACTACTCTAGTTCAAGCACGCTTAACTCTGAAGTTTTTTTCAGGATGTGCTCCGGAAAAGGTAAGTCAACTTTGATGACATAGGTAGCCAAATCAATTCTCTTAAACCTTTCCACATATCACAACTCGGGATGTTACAATTCACCCCCTCTCAAAGAACGCAACGTCCTCGTTGCGCCCCACGACAGGTCTCAAGACGCCTCTCAGGTCAGAACTGAGACGGCTAACCAGCTCTGATACCACTTATAACGCCCCGACCGCCCACGGCTAATGGGCCACCCACGCCCGCTCTCTCGGCCCGTGGGCCCCATCCCATCCGACGGTCGGTCGTTAATAATTCCGAAAGGCTCGAAATCATTGTTTACTGACCCTGCAATCACCACATGACCTTTCCCCGTGCTTTGGCCTCACTCGCACGCTATCGCGAATCACTTCCCGATAGGTCACCCATCCTTCCACTACTCTAGTTCAAGCACGCTTAACTCTGGAGTTTTTTTCAGGATGTGCTCCGGAAAAGGTAAGTCAACTTTGATGACATAGGTAGCCAAATCAATTCTCTTAAACCTTTCCACATATCACAACTCGGGATGTTACAGAGAAAGCGTAGATAACTCCTCTTTTCCATCCCGGAAGCATCCAGTAATTGTCACTAACAATCAAAAAATCTTTATCGTAACGTTTCCTCACTATCTCTCTACCAGCCTTCATGATCTCTTTACTTATCACCTCCGGCTTAACCCCGGCTCTTAAAGTCCTAACCCGCCATTGCTTATAACTTTCAGGCCTCGCAAACCACTCGGCACCCTCGCTGGTCATGGATGGCGTCTGTCACTAGCAACTCTCTCTCCAGTCTCCAACAACGCTCTGTTCTTATACTCATCCTCTCCTTGTATTGTGGTGTAAAAGAGCGAAGAGAAATAAAAAAGCCGTACTTATCTAAGAGAACAGCCAACTTAAATACAAATAACAAAATTAATCAATATTTAAAATAGAACAAAAATAATACTATAAATAAATTGGGATAAGTAAATGCAATATAATATTATATATTTAAAATCACATATCTAATTAAAAAAAATAATTTTATTAATATGAATTAAAATGATCTGAAATTAAAATAGTAATCAATTACATAATACATTTAATTTATTAATATTTATATCCATGAATCAGCATGAAAAATAAATTATCTAGTATTATTTAATTGAAAAATCATTTTCCAACGTGTCATGCTCACATTGATTCTTACTATGGTCAATTACATAATTATCTTTAATAAATTAAAAATATTATATAAAAAATTAGTTTCCGTTTTTTCCTTATATCCTTTCCAATAATGAAAAAGTTATTAAAAGATACATTATAAATTTTAAAACTAATATATATATATATATATATATATATATATATATCATTCAGAGTATGTATTATAATAGAAATATTTTATTTATATCAATCTATTTTCTTAATTGATTAAAAATAATTTTAATAACATAAATCGAAATATCTTTAATAAACTAAAAATAATTTTTAATTAATATTACTGAATATTGAGTATTTTACAAACTATTTTTTATCATATTATAAATTTTCATTTACAGTCTCTTTATATATTTATTAAACTATATAAATTTAAAATATATATGAATTTTAAAAGTAACTTAATATTTTACTTATATAACATGATTTATCAAAAGTAATTCCCAAGAAATGTGTTGGGTATTTATTTTAAATTTTTTTACAAATAATTTAACAACCAAAAAAATGAAAATAACAAAGTTAATCATAACTTAATCTATTAATATAGTTTAAATTCAACAAGTATATGCAATTCAGTAATAACCATATATATATATATATATATATATATATATATATATCTAAAACCCCAAGTCTAAGTAAAATAATATGATATAACTTATAACAAATCATACATATAAAATAAAAATTTAAAATAAAATATGAAACATTTATTGTGATATATTTACTTTGTTAATACTTATATTCATGCATAAACACCGGAAAATCACTTAGTATAATTTAAAAGATTAATACAATATATATCAAATAAAATCATACTTTATTATTATTATTACTTAGAAGATTGATACAATACTTTATTACCTTTTGTATATTATAACCCCAAATTTAAAATATAAATAACTTAACGCACAAGGCACAAAAAATATTAAGCTTCATAAATACTAGTCTTAAAAAAGGAAGATGAATAAGAAAAAATGCACTATTTAACCCAACGAAAGAATTCTTTGGCCGGTTTATTATTTCTCACTAATGAAATGCCTTTAAGTTCAGCTATATATTCGCGTATCTCGCCACATCGAACATTGGCGGCTCCTCGATATGCTCTCCATATTATAACATGAGTCCTACTCTTTACATCCCTTAATTCACATTTCCATACTATTCTCCCTTTTCCTTTCTCCTCAACCGGAAAGCTGTATTGGGTATTGAATAATACATGATTGAGACCTTTGCTTTCGTCTCTGTTAGACCAGCATTGTACATTGAGTACATGCGCTGGTCCAAGTTGGTTTTTAAATCGTAAAGTGTTTGGAGTAGTGCCTGGAGCACATCCAGAACTTTCTTTAAAACAAGAACACATAGCAAGAACTAACATAAAAATAATGAGATGATTCATTTTTGGATCTAAAGACTCTATGAGCCAAAGTGTAGTATTTATAAATTTTTTTGGGGGGTGGGGGGGTTAAATAAGGTAATAGGCTAAATGTAGACACACAAATATAGATTAACTAAACTTATGGTCAGATGAGCATTCGGTGTCGAAAAGTAAGGTAACTCCACAAAAGCATATCAAATAATTTAAATTTGCAAATTAATGTTGACCATTATAACTAAAGAAACCAAAAAAGTCTAAGATTGTCGATTAAGCTTCCAAAATACTAGTCTTGGTAACATAATGTATTTCATATGCTGGTCTGCAGATCGCATGGATTCTTGTCTATAACTTGACACACTATTTGTGAAAGCCCCCTTGGTCCTGTGGTTTGACCAAGGGTTCATTAATGTTTCTACACCAGGAGGTCTGAGTTTCAATTTTCAGAGAAGGCAGAATTATGCGAATTAAGAGAGAAAAGGTTGTCAAGAGATATGCAGCATTGCGCAAGGAGTACTGTCAAGCATGTATTTCATTGGACGGCTCAGATGATGCAATCAGGCGTGAATCCTCACACGGCATGTAGAATTGTCGGTGTCGACTGTAGAATCATTTGTAATATTTCTCATAGTTGTAATAGCATAATTATCCAATATTAGAAAAAAAACTTGACGCACTATTAGAGTAGTTAACCAATCAACAATTACTATAAAAACATTTAGATTAGCATTTAGAAGATGCAAATGTTCTCTAAATGTTCTTTAGTCAATGCTTTCATATGAAGCTTTTAGTAGAACATTTGCATTTTAATATATAAATTTTTTTAAAAAAATTAATTATATCACAAAATTATCTAAGCATTCAAAATTAAATTTCTAATTTCAAAAATATATTTAATTTTAAAAATTATTTTTTAAATAATAAATTATTATTTAAGAAAATAATTTTTATTTTTATAAAAAATAATATTTTTATATGTAAGTTTTTATTTAAATTTCATTTTTTAATTTTTTTTTAAAAAAATCTTTTAATTTTTAAAATAAAATTTTATATATAAAATTTTTTTTTATTTTTTAAAAATACCTTTTACAATACTTTTGAAGAATTAACCCCTAAATTTTAAATTTTTACACCTCTATGTTCACCCGATCCCTTAAAACCTAATTTCCCCAACTTCCCTACTTTTTTCCTTTACACTTGCCCTCCCTCTCCCTCCTATTCTTTCTTCTTGTGCCTCCCGTCTCCATTATATTTTCTTAATATAAATCTCTCTATCTTCTTTCTAAATCCTCCCTTCTCTGTCCTATCCTCTTTTATATATTTTTTTATCTCTAATCATGCAATTGTCTACCAATCAATTGATTAAATAGATTTATGAAACATACGTGCTTATGCAACTTACAACTTATATAGCATAATATCTATTTTGTTATCAGATTTAAACCATCAATGCCTAATAGATTCCCCCCATAGGGGGTGTTCAATCCGGATATCGGTTGGTTTTTCAGTTTTTCGGTATTTCGGTTAGTAAAATACAACTATCATTCTAAATCCATATTTACTTCAGTTAGGTTCAGTTTATATACTGTCGATTTTCGGTTTATTCTGTTTTATACCAAAAACATAATTATTTAGTTTGAGATCATATTATATGAATTTTAGAATCATGTTGTCAATGTTAATACAGTCGTTTATTAAAAAAAAGATTGTATGTTCAAATAAAAGAATAAAAAATAAAAACGGGTCTACCATCAAATAAAATAGTCAAATCTTGAATTAAAATCAATGCTTGAAATATTGAAACTAAAAATATATATATTAAAAAATAGAAGCATGATAGAATAGTTTTTCACTCTTCATATTTAGTCTTCATTAAATTCATGCTTCTTCGATTGAACAAGAAACTCTGTTCGTTTATTGATAAGAAAAAAAAAGTTGTAATGAATTTTTACTAGTGTTGTCTATCAAATTTATAACCTTCACTTCAATTTAGCCAATACTAAAACAAAGCAAAAAGATTAAAAGCAGAAGACTAATAAAATAAGAAGTCTCGGTTGCGATGAATTGTTATTTAATTATAGTTCAAATGTTTTTCAAATTAGGGCTTCTCTATTACTAATAAAAATATGGTAATAGTTATTAAAAAAAATAACTTATATAATAAATTGATTTGTATGTGTAGTTATAAAATATATACATATTTACATGTTTCTACTTTTGATCGGTTTTATTTGGTTTATTCAGTTCAATCGGTTATAAATAAAATCATATCCAAATCCTACGGTTTTTATAAAATCATATCTATTCGGTTTTTATGGTATATACCAAAACCAAACCATATTGTTTATTTCGGTTCGGTACGTTTCGGTTTTACCATATTGAACAGGCCTACCCACAATTAACATATGACCACTTGTGACTTGATAAGTGTCAATGTGTAATAAATAACGACACATGATGTAAACGATAGTACTATTACTTACGCCTTGATTGGTATAGCTAATGAAGAAGCAGTAGCAATATGCTGTAGAAGCAGTATGCTCTTATTAATTTTTTTTAAATGATTGGTAGAAAAGTAGCAGTATACAATTTTAAAATTTCATAAAAGTATGTATATAATATATTTATTTTAAAATAATATATACTAGGTTAAGACCCGCACCTTGCGCGGGGTGAATTTAATATTATCCAGTTAAATAAGAAAAAAATTTCTATACATATAAGTTGTAACTGAAGCTTAATATAAGAATTGTAAAATCGACAAAAAGACTTGTTTCTTGATTATAAATTGCGAAAAAGTATTTAATTTTTATTTAAATACGTATAGGTTGACAGAAATTGTATAAACACATAAAGTAATTTGCTGACTATGCCTCGGAATGGTTTCGTTATGAGTTGTCTTCTCACTGGACAATCTTCATCGCTAATGTTTAGTTTAATCATCGATTTCTTTCTGTTAGATGAGATAATAAGGATTGCAGAACATATCAACATCGTCTCAATATCTTCTGAGTCTGCCTCGGAATTAATCAAAAGAGAGAAGACCGAACTTTCAGGTTAGACACACGATAATGAAACCAACACTAACCACAACTTACTTTTTCTTCTCTTTGTAATAAAGTAAGTTGATAACAACCCGAAATCTCTTACTCAACGGAAGCAACATCTGTATGAAAGATAAATTTAGGTTACAATCCAAATATTAGGATCTGAGAGTAATAAGAGTGTACGAATCAGCTTTAATTGAGCTTACTTTTCCTTCTGACATCATATATTTTATGAGTGTTAAACGTTATCTATTATAGGTCAATGGTAACTTTGAAAGATTTTCAATATTCTACATGCAACTGAAAACCATCAAAAAACTCTTCAGCTAAAGGTACCTAGAAATTCTCTGTTTAGATTGTAAGTAGTATTGAGACTCGTTAGACATATATAAAAAGAGTCTTTTTAATAATTAAAACCAAAAAGAAAAGGACATCCTAAGACAACATCTTTTGCTAAAAGACCATTTTCTGTACTATAAAACTATCACAATAATAAGTATTCTTGGTCAGCTTCATACTTATAGACAAAAGACTTTCTAATGCTTAAAAAAAAAAAAAAATACATAGTAAAACAACATATATTACTAAACCTCAAACACCATCAAAATTCATATTTCCCAGTGAAAGTGTCCAAACTCTTCTTCTCAACGTACCTACCATTACTATGAATTATCGATATATATATATATATATTATCTTTTCTAGGATCATATGTAGTATTGAACATGGTCAGACATAAAAAGAAGAAGCTTTATAATAATTAAAGAAAAACAACTATCATCGTAAGAAAACATCAAAAACTCAAAGTCTCAAATAAATCACGATGTAGTAAAAAAAAAAACTACAACTATTATTAAAACGTGTTTTCTATCCAAGTATCCAAGACCTCTGATATTGTTTCCCTTGGAGTATGAATAAAGAAGTCATCCTTCTCTGAGATCATTGATGTTTTAGTAAGAGGTTTGGATTCCACAATAGCCAAAGGCAAATCATCCTTTGCAACCTATAAAATCATATACACGGTGCAGTGGTCATACTCAAGACAATAATAATATAATTGTATAAGAATGATTATTAATTAGGACGAATATATAATACTTACACTTAGATCAACTAAGACCATTCAATAGTCTCTCCACCTTGGGCGGAGTATTGTTTCCATAGGCTAACTGATGTTCACCCTAATTCAGCACATAGATTGTAAGGTGTCAAATCTGAAACTGATGGATTAAAAGCTGCCAACGATATGTATGAAATAGGGATTTGTTCGTGCTGTGTTTGCTTGATAAAACTGTGAGACTTAGTGTCGTGTTACTATAGTAATATAATACCTAGGGTTAATTTTTTTCCGAATAAACTTAGATTTCCATAACTTCTTGGACTACATTACTTGGGGAATAAATTATATTAACTTTATGAGCCAAATAAGTAAAATTAGATTTGAAGGACAAATCAACATTCAATTTTCCAATATTTTAATCAATATTATATATTTTGACTTGTCAATCAAGCCAAATAAAATGCACACCGAGTATAACCAAAATTATAACTTTCTTTATTTGTAGTACTCGAATCAATCCATATATGTAAATTATTAATGGTAGTATGCCTAACAAAACACAACTACACCGGATAGATGATTTTCTCGGTTACACAAAAGCAATCTTTGAATTTCAAAAAATACAGAAATTTTATACGAAAAGCTTTGTGTTTTGAGTAAATTTAAGCGCAACACAACACGTCGTCACAATTGTGAAAAAATCACCACGTTTAGTTGAGTGAACCAAACATAACCAAAGAAAATACTTCGGTTCACATTAAGCCATGTTAAGAATTATCGATATGCAGTTAGTTAATCCATAACATATTAAGAACATAGTGGAGTTCTAAGACAAACTACAGTGATTTGTGTTGCAATTTTACCATTAGAATGATATTCAGAGGCGTGGCTCATCATAGAGATTTTTTAAGTTTGAACATAGTATGAAAATAGAAGGTCCTTTTGAATTTTCTATATGATTAAAAGATTAATTGTAAGACATATATGATGCTATATAATTCTAAATTAAGTCATTTGGATATTTTCTTTAGAAAAGGAGCAAGCCAGTAAAGAAAAAAAAAATCTAAGCAACGATGGTTTGTAAAGGGATGATTTGATGACGACAAACCCATTGATTAAAGAAGATCACATGTTCTTTGTCTATGAGAAAAGGAAATAATGTAGGCGACAATCTTAAACTAAAGTGTTATAAGCATAGTTTGAAAGATATATAGCGTATAATTTCGTGTGAGACCAATATCTTTCAGTGGCATAACTTAGTAAATACTCTAGTAATTAAAGGGTGATTCACAAATGAGGCTGAGAAGGCTCTAGAAAGTGACACATCAGCTGGTAGTCTTGTAAATAACTTGCAATGGTAAGGTTACTCTTCTAAAATGTTTGTCAATTAATAAGAAAGGGATTAAAGAAAAATTTCCTTACATCTCTTTTTAGTTTATTTTCACAAAAAATAGTTTTCAAAGAAGAAAATGACCAAAATAAGTTTTATTAAATGGTAAATATGCATTTAGGACATCTCCAATGAAGCACTATTTTCTCCTCTATAATTCACTCTATTTTAGAGTAACTCTATTATAGAGTTGGTTTTGCTCAAATGGTTAACTCTATAATAGAGTGATTCTATAACATAGTGGAAAATAGAGGGATGCAACCATTTTACTCCAAATATAGAGCAAAATGGTTGCATCCTTCTATTTTCCACTCTATTATAGAGTCACTTTATTATAGAGTTAACCATTGGAGCAAAACCAACTCTATAATAGAATTGCTCTAAAATAGAATGAATTATAGAGGAAAAAATAGTGCTTCATTGGAGATGGTCTTATACTCCTAAGGTTAACTAATCTAGACTTAGGGTTTAGAGTTAAGGGGTGGATTTTGGGGATGGGATTTCAAATTAAAAATAAATAAAAAATTAAAATTTTCAAAATAAAAAGAGGTTATTTTGGTCGTTTTATTTTCTGAGAGCTATTTTTGTGATAAAAACTTAAAAAGTGTTATTTGAGAGAATTGCCCTATATTAAATTATAATATATATTAATAATATATTTTTATTGAAAATAATGAGTCTTATTTAATTATATAAATTAAATTTAAATGTGAATATTATTACTTTTAAAAAGGCAATTTAAAATTTATTTTAAAATATAAAATTATTTTTGATATAAAAATAATTTTTGATATGATTAAAGAAAATAAATTAATTACATTTAATTTATATAAAATTATCATTATTTATTTATTGGTAGAGCAGTAAAAGATTCATATATAATATTATCATAAAATTAATATATGACATATAATTTATTTATTTATAAATAATATAGATATATCTATTTTATAAAATATAATATATAAAATGTATTATTTTATGTTTTTTATTAAAAATAATGAATGATATATGTAATTTTATAGATTATATTATATTTTAAATGTGAAAATTTGTTCTTTTAAGAAAGTTAAAAATATTTAATTGCAACTTTAGTTTTAAAATATAAATTTATTTTTTGATTATAAACATAAGTTTTATATTATTAAATAAAAATAAATTAATTATTATAATTATTTTTAAATATTTATATATTCTAATTGTAAATGCTCTACCAAAAACTCTATATGAGAGTATTGAACAAAGAGCATTTAGAAAACATTAGCATCTTATAATTGTTTTTCTAAAGGTTTTTGTGATAAATATTGATTAGATAATAATGAGCATAATGCTTATGTTAATCTTCTGCCAATCAACCTGTAGTTTTGTATTCTCTGCAGTTGTGTTCATTGAGAAGAAACAAGTAAAGAGAGTGAAATTTTTGTTTGAAACACGAACATTCATTAGTCTTCAAAATTAATATCTTCATTAAAGTTATTTTCTCGCCTATATTGATTTTCTTTTTCGTCTAAATTAATTCATGAAACATTTTCACGTTTTACATGTGTACTCGTAATCATCTATATGTGTTTTTAATGGAGTATTCCACGGATCAATAGACAGGTAATTCATCACTGAAACTACGTAATCAGACTTAATTATGTTTCATCACGGAGACTATGTAATCAGACTTTTCATCACTGAACTACATAATCAGACTTATGTTTTTTTTTTCTTTTTTCTTTTTTCTTTTTTCTTTTGTTTTTGCTAAAAATCAGACTTATGTTCATCACGGAAACTACGTAATCAGACTTTTTTACCCATTAAAGGTATGAAACGGCAGCTCAAAATATACATACTATACTCATATCATAAATTCATAAGTCATAAAAAAATGTCAGTATCTTCACAAATGTATTGAGATCAAGATTATAGAGTAGACTCAGTTGCAAGGTAGAAGTAATTCTCATTACATCATCCTCTTCAGGTCGACCTAACTTGCTAACCTCTAGGTAAAATCTGTGAACATGCTCAAGAGATTGATGCAATATGTGATAATACTGATGGAAAAATGCATTTCCAACCTGTTAACACGAAATAAAAGGACACTGTAGTTTCTGGGAACATCAGCCACATGAAGTAAGCAATACAAAACAAAAAAATGACATAAACAAACACTAAAGAGCAAAACAATATTGGTTAGAACCAATATGAACAGAGTATCCAAAACAAAAAATAAAGAATGTTTTGTTATTTTTGTAACCAACCACATGGCTGGAAGTGAAGGTTATTGACTATTTCGACAACCCGTCCTACGGATTTCAGGTTCACAATCCTGTAGGACACCGATCCTAATCCATCATCTTGGAAGGAAACGCCTCCACATCCACCGGTAGGTTATTGGTGCGTTTGGCATTCCTCGAACCCAAGACCTCACCCTTTAACAACTTTCGCACATGACAAACTGTCACCAATTGAGCTGCAGATCAATTGGTGACAGCTTATTCTGTGGGGAAATTGTTAAAAGATGAGGTCTTGGATTCGAAGAATGCCAAACCTACCAATAACCTACCAGTGGATGTAGAGGTGTTTTCTCCCACGGTGATGGGTTATGATCGGTGTCTTGCAGGGCTGTGAGTATGAGGTCCGCAGGACGGGTTGTCACAAAAAAAGTTCCTCCCACGGTGAAGGGTTAGGGTCGGTGTTTTATAGGATAGTAAATCTGGGTCTGCAGGACGGGTTGTCACAAAAAGTCGACATCCACCGATAGGTTATTGGTGTATTTAGCATTCTTTGAACCTAAGACCTCACCCTTTAACAACTCTCTCACATGATAAGCTGTCACTAATCGAACTACATGATGAAAAATTAGGATCAGTATCCTGCAAAACTGTGAATCTGGATCCACAGTACGGATTGTCACAATTTCCCCGGGTGAGTAAACCCATGTTCGTCCAAATACTATATTGTGAACTTTAGTGATAGAGGCGGTGCCAAATCCAGAACCACGCCATCTTTTGAGGGGTACACGTGTTCTGCAATCCAATAGACAGGCTGCATGATCTTAGATAAAAACATTAACAGAATATTGTGTTTCTGACGTTAGAACATAAGACAGAAGAACGATTTGGTTCCTTCATTTCTCTCCGACATAAATTACAGAACTACTGTATGTCATAAGTGAAAGTGCTCGTTCTTAGGGTTGGGCATTTTATCCGTTAAATTTGATACGATTCGTTATTCGTTTCGATTCGATCAGAAAAATCTAAATATCCGTATCTTTCCGAAGTAAAACAAATATTAAAATTCAATATTCGTTAAAAGCGAAGCAAATCATAAATATTAAAAAATTTAGAGGCGGATATCCGATCCGCTCCGGCCTATATACAGATAGATACATATCTATGACTAAATATAGAGTTTTAAATAAATAAGATTATCAATTATTATTTTAATATGTAATTTTATAAAATAAAATATACATTTAGTAAAAATAATAAAATTTACTGAAAACTACAATTTTACTAAAACATTTGTTTTATAAGAAAAAATATTAATTTAGAAATTCATAAAAATCACATAGTTTCATTAACTTTTTGTTTATCTTTTATATTATGTAAAGTTTATTTTAAGAAACAAAAAAATTTGTATTATGGTTTGTAGATTTATTTATACTGTACAAAATGGATAAAATATCCGTAAATATCCGCAAATATTAAAAAAAAAATGTCGGATATCCGAAAAACTAAATATACGTATTTTCTGAAGCAAAGCAAATTAATCGAAAAATCAGATATCCGCAAAATACGAAGCAAATCACAAATACTAGAAAATATGGTAGTATCCGATCTGTGCCCATCCCTACTCGTTCTCAGTGGGGCCAGCACTCATTGGGGGCTGATAATTAGCCTGAAATAAAAACAAAGTAACTCAACTATTAGACAACTTCATAACAAACGCACTGTATTATGCACTATACATGGTGGTAGAAATGAAGTATATAGCAGCTGCACCTGCTCAGCAAGAAAGAAACATTCACATTTAACTTCAGAGACAAAGGACTCTTAAAAGTCTAACAAAGTCGGAAGTTTCAAGTTGTAGAGTTTACTCACGTGTATATATCTATATTATTAAAGCAGAAGTACAAAATCGATTTGTTTGGCTACTTGGATAGCATTTTATTAGATAAATTTGTTTGGAAACAGGTTTAGGTGTTTAAAAAAAAATTATTTAATTAATCCGAGATTAGTGTGTTTGGAAACATGGATAACGGTATATTTACTTTCTTTTATTTACATATTTAGTCATTGAATTTATAATAAATCAAGTACTTCCTTTTTGTAATTCTTTTTATTTAAAGATTCTACCACTACAATTCCATAATTTATCTAAACAAATCGATATTCATATATTGACAAAAACAAATATTATTTTCTTTGTGAAAAAATAAAAACACAAACTGAAAATATATAGTATATATTATATAAAAAATTTTAAATATAGTATTACCTTATTTATTTTAGTCAAATATAAAAATTTCGAGAGTTCATTTTTCAAGAATACAAAATATCATAAAATTAATAAAAATTAATAGAACACTAATGAAAAAAAAATCAAATTAAGTAATTACAATTCCAAACTTATCTAAACAAAAAGCTAATTCATATATTAATCATTATTAATATTGTACAAATATCACTAAATATTTTCTTGCTACAATCAAGGAATATCTAAATATTAAATATTTTAATTTAAACGTGAATCACCAAAAAATCTAAACTTTCTAACTAGATTACCTTTTTGAAAAATGATATCAATTAATATTGAAAAGAATATTCTTAATTGAATCACAATTACAATCAAAGAATATCTAAATATTAAATGTCTTATTAAACGTTAATTCACCCATAAAATTGATCCTTCTTAATTATATTACGACACTATTAAATGACAATCGTTTATTATTTTGAAAAGGGAATATTCTTAATTATGTTATGCCTAACAATCAAGCAATAGTTTCCAGACCCGTATTTTATGTAGCCCATAACATATTTAATTTTATAGTACATATCCATTCTTGAACCATATCTAACAAATCCAATTTAAAAAATTAGTTAGCATATATTTTCCCTGATTTCAAGTGATTCCTGCGCAAGGAAATTCAAAAATATCAATGATTCTTCTATAAATTTGCTTAGCAAGTAATTCTAAAAATACATAACGAATTAAATATATGTTACCTTAACTAGTTACCCTTTATTGCGCAAAATGACTGCAATATTTACGATTTTGTTAAAAACAGATGGATATTCTTGCACAAGGAAATTCAAAATATCAATGATTCTTCTATAAAATTCGTTAGCAAGTAATTCTAAAAATACTGAACGAATTAAATATATTGTACCTTAATTAGTTATCTTTTATTGCGTGAAACTGATAAATAAAAGTTTAACGATATATTTAGTTTAGGAAAATAAATCAGAATATCCTATAATTGAATCAGTATATACCAAATCTAAAAGATTTCGATTAAACTTGATCATCAAGATACTTTAGAATTTTCTTCTTATCTAACCTAACTAACCTAACTAGCAGACTAATTACTCTATAAATAGTCATTGAACCTTTTTTTTTTGAGTCGACCATCTTTGTTCTCTGTCTGTTTTTCTTTTTTGTTTAGTTCATAATTTTCTTTTTTTTTTCTTTGTATTCTAATTATTTGTTCATCATCAAATAAGCTAATAATTAGTGTTTGTTTGTTTTTTTGTTTGTGCAGGGACTAAACTAACGTGAATGATATATGTCTGGCCAAAAGAAGAAGAAGAGGAAAAGTATAAGAATGATATTTCGAGGTAGTTGAAAATGATCTTGGTAGACTCGTGGTCTCGGATCCACATTTCTGATTATTGTTTTATTTATGATCACACACTAATTAAAAATGTTATTTTGTTGTGTGTAGGGTGTTAAAATGCATGCTACTTGGAAAAGAGGAGAGGAGAAATGAAAACTGTTTAAGAGGTAATGTATTTAATATTTAGATTATTCCATTATATTTATAGTGAAACATGTTGGGATTGAGAGGTAATGTATAAAAAGGAAAACTGTTTAAGTTAGAATATTAAATATTATATATTGTATATATATACATTGATAAAATATTAAATATTAATCAATATTATACTATTTTATTATATGGTGAAACATGTTATGTCCAGTAATTTATTTTAATATTTTCAGTATTTTAATACAATATATTTTTGAAAAAACCCTTAAAACTATCATAGTAAAATTAATATTTAAAGGTATAATATTAAAGAATATATCAAAACATAAACCCAAATGTTAATCCGCACTTTGAAATTTCGATATATATAAAATTAAGTTATCCTAAACTTTTATATATACAATAAGTTGTTATATAAACTGAAAAAACAAATCAATTATTTCAAAGAAATCTAGCGCTTTGAATAACGGATCCGGATCATAAGAAATTAAATACAAAATAATTCTGAAGTATGTTATTTCATGCATAAAATATTGGTTTAATCATTAAAATAAAATTCAATAGGAAAAATTAAATACATAATAATAATCAACATATATATATATATGATATAGGTAATGATTTGAAATAATTAATTAATTAACAGCATAAAAACAATAAAGAGAGTTATTTTATATTTATAATGTTCATAGTTTATGTGATTCCGGAAATAAAATCAAACAAATGAAAAAACCAGAGCTTCTTTGTGAAGTGAATATTGTGTCTATTTTCACTATCATGTCCCTTACATAAGCACAAGAAAATATTGATTCAATTGTAACAGTTTTAAGAATATTTTTTTATGTTTGTTGTTTTATTATTAATAAAATTTCTTAGAAAACATAGTATTTAATATTTAGATTATTCCATTATATGTACAGTGAAACATGTTAATGTTTAAGAGGTAATGTATAAAAATGAAAACTGTCTAAGTTAGAATATTAAATATTATATATTGTAGAATATTTACATTGATAAAATATTAAATATTAGTCAATAATTATACTATTTTATTATATGGTGAAACATGTTATTTTCAGTAATTTATTTTAATATTTTCGGTATTTTAATACAATATATTTTTGAAAAAACCCTTGAAACTATCATAGTAAAATTAATATTTTAAAGATATAATATTAAAGAATATATCAATATATTTTAAATTAAAATGTAATATTTAGTCAATACTTAGATTATTTCTTTATATAATGAAACGGGTTGGAACTGAAAGTTAATGTATAAAATGAAAACTGTCTATGTTAGAAAATTAAAAATTATATATATATATATAATAATAATAATAAATGTTAGCCAATATTTATATTATTTTATAATATGGTGAAACATGTTAATGTTTTACGGTTACAACTTCTAACAGCTTATTTTACCAAACTTATTTTTTGAAAAAGAAGAAGTGAATTTCAAATTTGATCTCATACTTTGAATAAACAGATAAAATCATTATATCAAAACATAAACCCAAATGTTAATCCGCACTTTGAAATTTCGATATATATAAAATTAAGTTATCCTAAACTTTTATATATACAATAAGTTGTTATATAAGCTGAAAAAACAAATCAATTATTTCAAAGAAATCTAGCGCTTTGAATAAAGGGTCCGGATCATAAGAAATTAAATACAAAATAATTCTCAAGTATGTTATTTCATGCATAAAATATTGGTTTAATCATCAAAATCAAATTCAATAGGAAAAATTAAATACATAATAATAATCAACATATATATATGATATAGGTAATGATTTGAAATAATTAGTTAATTAACGGCATAAAAACAATAAAGAGAGTTATTTTATATTTATAATGTTCATAGTTTATGTGATTCCGGAAATAGGATCAAACAAATGAAAAAAACCAGAGCTTCTTTGTGAAGTGAATATTGTGTCTATTTTCACTATCATGTCCCTTACATAAGCACAAGAAAATATTGATTCAATTGTAACAGTTTTAAGAATTTTTTTTTATGTTTGTTGTTTTATTATTAATAAAATTTCTTAGAAAACATAGTATTTAATATTTAGATTATTCCATTATATGTATAGTGACACATGTTAATGTTTAAGAGGTAATGTATAAAAATGAAAACTGTTTAAGTTAGAATATTAAATATTATATATTGTATAATATTTACATTGATAAAATATTAAATATTAGTCAATAATTATACTATTTTATTATATGGTGAAACATGTTATTTCCAGTAATTTATTTTAATATTTTCGGTATTTTAATACAATATATTTTTGAAAAAACCCTTGAAACTATCATAGTAAAATTAATATTTTAAAGATATAATATTAAAGAATATATCAATATATTTTAAATTAAAATGTAATATTTAGTCAATACTTAGATTATTTCTTTATATAATGAAACGGGTTGGAACTGAAAGTTAATGTATAAAATGAAAACTGTCTATGTTAGAAAATTAAAAATTATATATAATAATAATAATAAATGTTAGCCAATATTTATATTATTTTATAATATGGTGAAACATGTTAATGTTTTACGGTTACAACTTCTAGCAGCTTATTTTACCAAACTTATTTTTTGAAAAAAAAGAAGTGAATTTCAAATTTGATCTCATACTTTGAATAAACAGATAAAATCATTATATCAAAACATAAACCCAAATGTTAATCCGCACTTTGAAATTTTGATATATATAAAATTAAGTTATCCTAAACTTTTATATATACAATAAGTTGTTATATAAGCTGAAAAAACAAATCAATTATTTCAAAGAAATCTAGCGCTTTGAATAACGGGTCCGGATCATAAGAAATTAAATACAAAATAATTCTCAAGTATGTTATTTCATGCATAAAATATTGGTTTAATCATCAAAATCAAATTCAATAGGAAAAATTAAATACATAATAATAATCAACATATATATGATATAGGTAATGATTTGAAATAATTAGTTAATTAACAGCATAAAAACAATAAAGAGAGTTATTTTATATTTATAATGTTCATAGTTTATGTAATTCCGGAAATAAGATCAAACAAATGAAAAAACCAAACCTTTAATTGAATCGCATAAACTATCAACCTTTAGGATTATATTTAAGTTCACAGAATAATTGTATTTACAAAAGTAGGTTTTCAAACAAATAACCAAGACTAACATAGAAAATTTTACTATCTAAATTTAAAAATAAAATTCGAACCCGGGCGGGACGCACGGGTCAAAATCTAGTATCTCGTATATACTAAAGCACAAGTCTCCTCACCAATAAAATTCTGACGTGTGGAATTTATTTTACAAATTAAAAATGCAAATACAGATAAATCAAAAAACAATTGCGTATGTTTGTCTATTAACTATTTTCTATTTTTCCTATACAAAAAAATCCCTGATAATTTTTCCACTACTCCCATGTCCTCACGATTTTTGGAGCAGTTTTTCTTTCTTTCTACAGAAGATTAACTCACTTATTATTCTGGAAACTGTAATATTCCAATATTATTTGTAAGGGCTCGGCACCTAACTCTTTTCAAAGTGTGGTAAAATTTTCAAATCCCAACCAGATAGATCGAAAACTCTATTGGCCAAAAGTTGCATAGCAATAGTCTTCGAAAAAATCCTTTCAAAGACTTGGGGAAAACACATTTGTTGTGGATGGCGGATACGCGGAACGTACGCCAAAGTTGCCAAATGAACGTTAAAGTCCAGGTTCGTAATTCTAAAAGCCTAAACTGTTCTTGCTCAAATTATAATTTCTGTCATTTGATTTTTCTTCATAGACAATTTTCTCTTCTAATCTGTTTATAGCTTTCTTTTTTTGTTCTTACTTTTATAGATACAGGCAGAAGCTACATAATGCATCATGAAAAAGATAAGCTGTGAAGAAAATAAGTCAATAGCATTTTGAAAATAGATTAAATCAAAATTTTCTTTGCTGAAATGTGTTTTTTTGTGGGATGATGATATTTTAGGGAAGGAGACTGTAAGAGAGACTCGCGTTAAAGCATACATACAACCGTAGAAGGCCCTTAAGAGACATGAGACGTCCCATAAAAAAAAGCGATGATAGTTAAAAGGCAGTAAATGGGAGTTAAAAACACCCATGTAATAAGGGCAACGTCCAACGAGAAACACTCATGTCTACTATCTATATGAAGACGTAATCTGATGAGGTTGGTAATCCTTTTTTGTGCTTATAGTTTTAGAGAAATGTGGTGATGTTATTTGTTAACTTTTTAATCGTTACGTACATATTTTGTTGTCAGATTTGTAGATTCTCTTAAAAACAAAAATACCTGAATCTAGAATTACAATAGCAGTATATCAGGACATAAATTGTGTGAAGGATCTCATCAGTTACCTCACTGGATCTTGAATTCTACATTATCTTAAAATATATCGATTCTAACTAAGTATAAGTATTCAAGTTTCATAAGGCACAATATACACCAAAAAATAGTTTTAATACATTCTAATTTTGATATGAAAATCTTTACCCGTACGTAGTACGGGACTGATCACTAGTATACTATAAACGCAACCTCGCATTCATCAGCTTGGTCCAGCAAGTAGGAATATTCCATTAACTGCAAGAAAATGTTCCAAAGTCTTACATGGTGCAAGAAATAACGATATTTATAAGAACAAGATATTACACTACTAACCTCGGTCTTCTTCTGAAGCATAGTCATTGGCTCAAAAATAACAAGGAAGTGTCGTCACCATTGAGGTGATATCCAAACCTATTGTGCATCATCTTCCAGTTACCTTAAGGGGAAGACTCAAGTAGTAAACAGACAATACGCTTAGGGGCCATCACACGAGGACACGATAAGACGACGTAACATGAGAAAGAAAAACAAGAGAAAAAAACAGAGTGGTATTACCATAAAACAAAGAAACAATCACAGCTTGCGAAATATCATCACACGTGCTTTAATACCTCCCACCGTGGTGAGGTAAGGCAATTGGCGTCTCGCTTTTTCATGATTTTTTGCGCTTTATTAAAATTGGTTATCTATATCTATACACTAATAAAAGGAGAATATGAGCCACAGATAGACTGTCCACGTCAGACAGAAAAATCATCTAATAAAAAAGTCTCTTTTTGCCACGTCAGCGAATCATTTCCGAAGTTGGGCTTTAATTTTTTACGGCCCGGCATCGTTGAATTTCTGAATGGCCTATGAAACCCATTTCGTTGAACGCATCCTGACCGCGAGGTCCCCTTTCTCATTTCGTACAAACCCTAATCTTGCAAAATCGATTCGTAAACCCTTTCTCTTCCTCTTCTTCGTTTCCACCGTTTCATGAATCTGATCTACGAACAATCAATACACTCTCCAGTCCTGTTCTCCCTTTAATCTCATTAGTGGATTATTTTCGCTTTCTCACTCTGAGATTCTATATAAATCTCTTAGTCGGATTTTATTTCCATCAAAAGTGGTTGTATCTCTCGATAGTATATTGCGATGACGTTATCCGGTGATCCCAACTCGATGAAAGCAAAAGGCGTAGCGGCGGTATCCTCCAGTACGACCAAACTCATCGGCAAAACCGGTGTCTCTTCCAGCTTCTCCATCGGCGATCCCAACTCGAAGTTCTTCTCTTCAAACCAAGAGTCCGGACACGAATGGGAGATTTTCAAGGAGAACGTCAGACCTCTCAAGAGAGGACGCAATGTAAATCTTCTCAACCACGCTCTCAAATCTCACACCGACTACCAATTAAGAAATACACTCATCAAGAAACGGAGGTATAAAGCTTTCAACTTTCATCACATCTATGTCTCTTCGCGTTTCAATTCTACTCGCGTCCTCTATTTTTGTCCATTGATTAGGAAGTTGATTGAAGATATCGAATAGTACGATGGCGACGACCCTCTCTGTCCATGGATCCAGTAAGTTCGGGGCTGTTAGTGATATATGAGCAATGTGTTCGTAAGTTCTGGCACGCGTTCGTAAGTTCTGGCACTCGAAGCGTTACAAGGATGATATTCAAGGATGATCTTCGTTATCTCAAAGTTTGGTTAGAATATGTCATAATGTTTCTCTCTCTCTCTCTCTCTCTTTAGCTCCTTCAATGATCTTTCTTTGTATGAAAGTGGTAATCTTTTTTTTGGTTGAAGGCGGAGCATTGTGCTGATGCGGAAGTGATTTGCAAGTTTCTGGAGGTTAATGAGATTGGAAAGACACATGCTTTGTCTTACATAGCTTATGCTATACACATGGAGTTTAAGTCTAAGGTTAAAACGGCTAATGAGATCTTTAATCTCGGAATCTCTAGGTACTATAGTTCTTAACTTTTGTCCTTATTTCAGCTTTTTTGTAACATGGTCTGATTGATGTGGGACTTTTGTGCAGAAATGCAAAGCCTGTTGAGAAGTTGATTGATGCTTACAAGAAGTTCATGGTGAGAACTATGAGAAGATTCAAAACAGCTGATGAAGTAAGAACTGTATATTTCTCTACGCACTATGTTTTTTTAGACATGAATGATACTCAATGTTTCTACCTCTTAGCAGGAACCAAAGGAGAACGACCTCCCGTCAAGAAGCTTTGGGACTATATTGTCTAGGGGAGATAATCATAGTGAGTTGCATTTAACTTTTATTTAGGACATCACTGAAAGGTTTTGATAAGCTCTCTTACATGACAATGTTTGTTATATAGATGCAGGAAGGCAAGTGTTAGGACCACAAGCCAAAAATCCAAAGCCAAATCAGTAAGTGATTATGTTTTCTCTCTTTTTAAACCTTTAAGCATACACAAACTTCACCAAGAGTCTAACTTATTGTGCAACTTTAATATGGTCTGTGCAGCTCATCCAGGACACCTTTATCTATCTACACAGACACTAATTCGCGGAATCAACAAAATCAGACAAGTCGAAACCGAGTATGGTTCCTGGCTGATGCTTGGAGGCAGAGCAGAGAGGAACAGAGAAAACAATTCCTTACCTGGAAAATGGAAAACATTCAAGGTTGACTCTGATCTAATCTCCAAAACAATACTAACTTACCTCTGCAAGATAATCACTTAACTTATATTTATATTATCGCAGGTTCCTCAGAAACCCATTGTGAGAACTCCTGCTTCCTCCTTTAAGGTTTTTGTTGACAATGAAGAAGAATGTACAGAGTAAGTTAGAAATTTTTTGAATGTTTTGGCAGCAAGACAGATGTTTTTGTTACTGACTTTTTGGATTATGAAATTGCAGAGACGGAGGAGAGAAGAAGGAGAAGAATGAAACCAATTCATCATCAAATGCTCTGTCGCTTATCGATGGCCGTGAGATTAAGAAGTAAGAATAAGATCTCTTTCGTGATTCATTGACCAAACAATCATATGACTTGTGTATCTAACTAACAATGTTTACTTTTATTTTATTTTTTAACTATAAAGAAACAGAGCTGCTGCGACATAACCCATTAAGACATTTCCCACCCAACAGCTTCCTTAGATGATGACGTTCATCATCATCTCTACCAACAATCATACCAGACACGATCTTCTGAGTTTGAGTTTTGAGCTTTTGTCTATAAAGCTCCTTGTATTTTTTTCATGTTTGGATTTGTTTTTGTGATGTACTGAGGTTTTTATGTACTATGATAAGCTTTTTTCATGTTTTTTGAATCTTATGAGTTGTTTAATTAATTGATTTCAGTTCGTTTCTTTAAAACTCCACCCACTAACCATGTGTTGTGGTTGGTATCAGCAGGATATAGCCATATTTGAAAATTTTATATGCCTCACCCTGTATGTTTTTATTTTAAATTGAGGAATCACTATATTTAACTCTATTTGAAGTTTTACTGTATTAGATGCCTAATGGGTACAAAACTTACAAAAGAATAATTTGATTGGGCACTTCTCCCAGGAAAAACAACAACTCAATGCTAGGAAAAAAAACGTGTTGGCCTTGAGTAGATGGAAGGGGCTAATCGAAGCATTAGTCATTTAATTAAATGATTAAAAAACCAATGATGCGATTTAGGAGATAGACTTTGAGTGGTAAACACGGGAAAATGAGAAGAAGAAATAAAACTTTTGGGAGAATTTTATTTGAAGTTAGTGGTTGGGGCATCAATTCATTTCATTGTCTACCTTTTAGGGCTTTTAAGGGGTTTGTTCCTCTATGCCAGTACTTTTTATATTTGCTACTAGACTAACATATACCACTCGATAGAGATTTTAATAAAACACAAAGCAAATTTTATGAGTTAGATTAATTTTGGAAAAAATCTTTCATGGGTACAAAAATAATGTGAATCTCATTTTTTATATATTGTATAAAAATATTGTAATTTGTTCAGTTTTTATTTTTAATTATTATTTAAATGGTTTGGTTATGATTATTTTAGGTTTTTGTATATTATATTTTGATTTTTTTAGGTTTTTGTATATTATATTTTGATTTTTTTTTAATTTTCTCCAGTGTTATTCTAATATTTCAATTCTTTTCTACGTTATTTTCTCGATTTTATTACTTCCTAATTTTTGGATCAAGATAGCAAAATTTTTATGTTATTTAAAAATAGTGTTACAAAAACCTAAAATAGTCATTCAGCTAAAGCAGATGGAAATAAGTTAGAATAGGCTTTCTTCTCTTTGTTTTTGACTCCATTTACTTTTTATTTAGAATGATGTAATATTTTTTCTTAATTATAATGTTTGAAAATGTGTTAAATTTTAATCTGTCTTGGTATCTAAGTATACACATAATTTATATTTTTCTATATGTCGTAAATATTAAAAGGGGAATCCAAACTATTGGGATGTAAATTTGATTTCTTTAAAAAAATATACAATTAATCTTTTCATTAAAAATATAGAATTTTCCGAGTTGTGATATTTTCTGGTAGAGAAAATATTTTATTTCCATATTATTTTAGCTTCAAACAATGATAAAAAGTCTTATAAAATAATTTTATATTTATACATATATATAGATACTTAACTTAAAATTAAATTAAATTTACAGCCCAGTTGGACCGGTGTGACCATTGACCTAACTGCAATGTCAAGTCAATGTTCGGTTAGGTATTCAAAACATTGATGACAAGGATAAATTGTGAAGATGAAGCAATGAGATATGGAAATGAAGCAATAAAGAAACAAGAGGGAATCAGGCAAGTTCAAATGAAGCATGAGCTGTGTTGCCTTGTGTCCCAAGGCTGTCCACTAGATGAAGCACAAGACAAAGATAAGGAGACTAAATTATAATTATCAGAAGAGAGAGAGACTTGGAGTGGGACAGGAAGAGATAGACGTTGGAGTAGGAGACAAACAAGAGAAAGAGACATTGGAGTGTGCTACATGAAGGATCACATGGGTTGGTTAAGGTTCCAAGTCAATGGAGATGCTTAGGACATGTCACTGTCCAAGACCAGCCTGCACAAGATCAGACTTGTCATCTTCTTCCCTTGTTTATTATTTGTCTAGTTTATAATATCTCATGTCTTGCAACCTCTTTATATATATGGGATGTTCCCATAAACAAATTAAGCAATGGAATAAGAAATTCCTTCTTCATATTCTCTCATTTGCAATGTTCTCTCTCTTGCTTATTTTCACTTAATCTACTTAATCTCTTTGATATTACCTCATAAACCTTCTCATAAATCACTAATTCTCACATGGTATCAGAGCTATTAAGCTCTTGAACCTATTACTTCCGCAAATCTTTACTCTGATTATTCCTTACAAAAATATTTTCTATTTTCTCTCATCATTCTTGAACTGTTCTTGAGTTGTTCTTGATGGATTCAGGAGAAAATTCAAAAATGTTTGTGATTCCAGCTACCCTTAAGGGAGCTAACTACCTGTTATGGGCAAGACTTGCTAAGACAGCTCTTGGTGGCAGAGGCTACTGGGATATTGTTGAAGAAGGCAAGAACCCAAAGAAAACAATCCTAGGAGAGGATGGTAGAGAAGTGGTGGTGAGTGGAGCTGGTGACAAGAAGAAGAATCAAGAGGACCTCATGGTGCTATCTATTCTTCAGTCCAGCCTTGATGCTTCACTCCAGGAAGCTTATGGCTACTGTGAAACCTCCAAAGACCTATGGGATACACTCAAGAAGGTCTATGGAAACCAGTCCAACATCAGTAGGGTGTTTGAAGTCAAGAGGGCTATCAATACTCTAAGTCAAGAGGACAATGACTTTGATAAACACTTTGGGAAGTTTAGATCCCTGTGGACTGAGCTAGAGATGCTAAGGCCAGCAACTATTGATCCAGATGTGTTGAATGAAAGGAGAGAACAAGACAAGGTGTTTGCTCTTCTCTCTACTCTCAACCCTGGATACAATGACCTCATCAAGCATATCCTAAGAGACAAGGAACTCCCATCCCTTGAAGAAGTGTGTGCTCGGATTCAAAAAGAACAAGGATCAGTGGGGCTCTTTGGAGTCAAGAGAGACTTAGTACTTGCAAACCAAGCTGAAGGAGTTGCAAACAAAGGTACCTACAAGACTGAAGACAAGAAGGTGTGGACATGTGATCATTGCAAGAAGAGAGGCCATGGAAAGGACAAGTGCTGGATCCTCCACCCTCACCTCAAGCCACAGAAGTTCAGAACCAACTACAATGATACAAGAGCCAACTTCTCTGGTAACATGGGAGAGCCATCTACTCCAGCAAGCATGCGCCCAGCTCCAGCAGGTGGTGAAGGCAAAGCAATGGCTTCTAGTGGCAACCTGACCTTGAGGAACAATCAAGATGAAGTCATCAGGCGCTCTGACATTGAAGCTCTCATCAAACTCCTCAAAGACAACTCTGGTAACACACTTGGTACCTCTTTACATGCCTCCACTTGTGGTATCTTGCTGAATGCTTTAACTGAACCTAAAATTACAAAACCATTGGTTATAGATTCAGGGGCAAGTCACCACATGATTAGTGATCTCAACTTAATTAAAAATATTGTTCCTGCCCTAGGAAATATTATGATAGCTAATGGAGAGAAAGTACCAATCAAAGGTGTAGGTGATCTTAGGCTATTTGATAAAGATTCTAAAGCTTTCTACATGCCTAGTTTTACCTCTAACTTGTTATCAGTTAAAAGAGCCACTAATGACTTGAATTGTAGTGTTACTTTCACTCCTAATGATGTCTACTTTCAGGATATTGAAACTAGTAGGCTGCTTGGCAAAGGTGTAACCAAGGGAGACTTGTACTTACTTGAAGACACTAAGCTCTCAGCTGATTTATCTTATGCTTTAAATTCCATTTCTACTTTACCTAAAGATGTATTATGGCATGCTAGATTAGGACATCCCCATTCTCGTGCTTTGAACATCATGCTTCCTAGTATTTCCTTTAAAAGTGATTGTGAGGCTTGTATCCTAGGCAAACATTGCAAGAGTGTGTTCCCTAGATCAAGTACTATTTATGAAAATTGCTTTGACTTAATCCACTCTGATGTATGGACAGCTCCATGCATATCTAGAGAACATCATAAGTATTTTGTGACCTTTATAGATGAAAAATCAAAATATACATGGATCACATTATTACAATCTAAAGATAGGGTCTTAGAAGCTTTCATAAATTTTCAAAACCATGTATCTAATCACTTTAATGCCAAGATTAAGATTTTGAGATCAGATAATGGAGGAGAATACACAAGCAATGCTTTCAAAGAACACTTAGCCAAACATGGGATGATCCACCAGACTAGCTGCCCATATACTCCACAACAAAATGGTGTAGCTGAGAGAAAGAATAGACATCTCATGGAGGTGGCAAGGAGTATGATGTTTCACACAAGTGTTCCCAAACATTTTTGGGGAGATGCAGTCCTAACAGCATGCTATCTAATCAATAGGATCCCTACAAAAGTCCTTCAAGATCAATCCCCTTATGAGGTACTTAACAAAAACAAATCATCTATAGATCATATGCGTGTGTTTGGGTGTCTTTGTTTTGTTTTGATACCAGGAGCACAAAGAGATAAGTTGTCAGCCAAGAGCACAAAGGCAATCTTTATTGGATACTCTCCTCACCAGAAGGGCTATAAGTGTTATGTACCAGAGACCAGGAGGGTCTTAGTCTCAAGAGATGTGAAATTTGTGGAATCTAGAGGCTACTATGATGGAAAGAGTTGGGAAGAGTTAGAGAACCTGTCCCACTCAGCCTCGGATAGAGCTAACAACCTAAGGAGAATAATGGAAAGACTTGGAATCAGTATACAACAAGATCAAGGAGCCATTACACCTGAAGCCACGCCATCTACTGAGGTTGATACTGATGTGATTGAGATTCCTCACCTTGATCCTGAGGGGGACAATCAAGCTGAACACTATCAAGATGATTCAGCAAGTCATGATCAAGCTGAGCATCATACACAAGAGGAGCAAGCTGAGCATTATACACAAGAGGAGCAGGATCATCACATGACTCAAGAGGAGCCAGTAGTGATTGCAAGCCAGCCTCAGCCTAATATTGATCAAGCTGCAACTGAGGAAAGTAGCTCACAGCCGGGTCCAAGAAGAAGTTCTAGGATCAGACAGCCGGTGGACCTAAATTGGAAGAACAATAGGGTCTACTTCAATGCTCAAGCTGTGGTTCATCCCATACAAGGAGTGTGCTCTCTAGCTCATTATCCCCAAGAACATGTGGTGTTTATTGGAGAGTTGGATCAGGAATACATTCCAAGGTCTTATGAGGAAGCTATGGAGCATGAGGAATGGAAAGAATCAGTGGGCAGTGAGACTAATGCCATGATCATCAATGATACATGGTATGAAGCTGAACTATCTAAAGGCAAGAGAGCAGTAACAAGCCGCTGGATCTTCACCATCAAGTATAATGCTGATGGGACAGTAGAGAGGCGCAAGACAAGGCTAGTAGCAAGAGGCTTCACTCAAACATATGGAGAGGATTATCTAGATACCTTTGCACCAGTTGCTAAACTTCACACCATAAGGATAATCCTATCCTTGGCTGTCAACCTAGAGTGGGATTTATGGCAAATGGATGTGAAGAATGCTTTCCTACAAGGAGAACTAGAAGATGAGGTCTACATGAGGCCACCTCCTGGCCTAGAACACCTAGTGAAACCTGGAAATGTCCTTAGACTTAAGAAGGCTATCTATGGATTGAAACAATCACCTAGAGCATGGTACCACAAGCTCAGCACCACACTCAATGGAAGGGGCTTTGTGAAATCTGAGGCAGATCATACTCTCTTTACACTCACCAGCAAGAAAGGGATTGTTGTGATCTTAGTATATGTTGATGATATCATCATCACCGGGAGTGACAAAGAAGGTATACTCTTAACTAAAGCTTTCCTTAGATCATCTTTTGATATCAAAGACTTGGGAGAGTTAAAGTACTTTCTAGGAATTGAGATGTGCCGATCCAAGGATGTGCTATTCTTATCCCAAAGAAAGTACACACTTGATCTTCTGAATGAGGCAGGTGATCTAGGAGGAAGAGCAGCCAAGACTCCACTAGAAAATGGGTATAAGGTGCTGCGTGAGGGGGAGATTGAAAACAAGCCATATGCTGATGTGAAACACTATAGGAGAATGGTGGGAAAGTTGATATACCTCACCATCACCAGGCCTGATGTATGCTTTGCAGTCAACCAAGTAAGCCAGCATATGCAAGCTCCCAAGATACACCATTGGAACATGGTTGAGAGAATTCTAAGATACCTAAGAGAGGCGCCAGGGCAAGGAGTATGGATGGGATGCAACAAAAGCACTGAGATAGTTGGGTATTGTGATGCTGATTGGGCAGGGGACAGAGTGGATAGGAGATCCACCACAGGCTATTGTACATTCATTGGAGGCAATCTTGTTACTTGGAAGAGTAAGAAACAGAAGATAGTGTCATGCTCAAGTGCTGAAGCTGAATATAGGGCAATGAGGAAGCTCACTAGTGAGTTGATCTGGATCAGGAACCTACTTCAAGACTTGGGTATAGAGACATCAACTCCAATCACCATGCATTGTGATAATCAAGCTGCAATACACATAGCTTCCAACAGTGTGTTCCATGAGAGAACTAAACACATTGAGGTGGACTGTCATAAAGTTAGGCAAGCAGTGGAACAAAGGATCATCTTACCTTGCTACACAAGGAGTGAGGATCAACTAGCTGACATCTTCATCAAGGCTGCAAGCACCAAGGTTTGCGAGTTCATACACTCCAAGTTAGGACTCGTAGATCTTTCATCACACTGATCTTCTTAGCCATGAAGTGTTCTACTCTTTTTCCTTGGCTTGGTTTTTATTCCATGAGGTTTTTCCAAGCTAAAGGTTTTAATGAGGGAATGCTTCATGGTTTCCAAGCTTGACCAGTCCCTATGGTCAAGCTTGAGGGGGAGTGTGAAGATGAAGCAATGAGATATGGAAATGAAGCAATAAAAAAACAAGAGGGAATCAGGCAAGTTCAAATGAAGCATGAGCTGTGTTGCCTTGTGTTCCAAGGCTGTCCACTAGATGAAGCACAAGACAAAGATAAGGAGACTAAATTATAATAATCAGAAGAGAGAGAGACTTTGGAGTGGGACAGGAAGAGATAGACGTTGGAGTAGGAGACAAACAAGAGAAAGAGACATTGGAGTGTGCTACATGAAGGATCACATGGGTTGGTTAAGGTTCCAAGTCAATGGAGATGCTTAGGACATGTCACTGTCCAAGACCAGCCTGCACAAGATCAGACTTGTCATCTTCTTCCCTTGTTTATTATTTGTCTAGTTTATAATATTTCATGTCTTGCAACCTCTTTATATATATGGGATGTTCCCATAAACAAATTAAGCAATGGAATAAGAAATTCCTTCTTCATATTCTCTCATTTGCAATGTTCTCTCTCTTGCTTATTTTCACTTAATCTCTTTGATATTACCTCATAAACCTTCTCATAAATCACTAATTCTCACATAAATTAATATCATCCAGTTTATAAATAAATATAATAAATAAACATTATTCATAGCAACAAAATATTTAAATTTATATAATGTCATTTTAAATTTAAATAAAAGTCAATTCATTTTATATACTTAATTTTCAGATTTGATAGTGATTATTTTCTACCAACATTTTGAAGATAGAAAATATAAAAATACAGATTAAAATATTACTGTAATTATTATGTAAGTTATTTATACCAAAAATAAAATGAGGGTTCTGTTAAAAAAAAACTAAAAAATCTATACTTTGTAAAAAAAATTTGTTCATTATTAGTATTACTTATGAAACTCTTACTTGCATTGACTACAATGATTTTGTCAATCATTATCTTTTTCTATTTAATTTAACATTCTATTTCTTCTGTTTTTAATTACAAGTTTAATTATACAATATATTATATATATAAACAATATGATTGGAAATTTTGTTTAAGTGACTAGCCGCGCGTAGCGAGGCCAAAAGATCTAGTGTTCGTAATGCCGTTTACGTTCACTTGCATGTCACTTGCATGGTTTTATTTGTGATATATTTGGTTTTATTATACTCATGATTTATTCTCCGTGATTTTGTGGTGGTATTTCCATGAAATTTATGATGATTAATCCGAACTATTTTTGTTCCATTTTGGTGTGCATGAATTCTATTTTTTGAGCTCAAAAAAATTAGTCTAGTGGAGATATGTCTTTTGAGTGAGAAGCGTTGGTGGCCTAGTGGTTCCAGCGAAACTGTCTCACACACGACTGTCAGAGGTCGCGGGTTCGACTCTCTGTCGGCGGGGTGGTACTGGGTTAATCAAAAAATCCTGTGCTCACAGATAGTCCATTGGATTTCTCGGGCACGCCTTGGAAATTTCTGGTGAGGTGATCCTTCGGGATGAATCCAGTCACTATAAAAAGTTCAACCTTTACTGTTTTAATTTTCAACTAAACCAAGCAATTCTTTTTCTTGGTTGACAAATAAACTGTTAAAGATAAAGAATGTTGTGTATCCACTTATCTGTCTTCGACTTCAGAATGGAGAATCAGCCAGATTCTGGTTTGATAACTGGTCCCCATTTAGGTGCCTTTATGACTACTTGCAGGGTGTTACGTCTCGACTAGGAATCCCTCTCAATGCCATAGTCTCGTCTCTCTTCAGGAATGGGGTCTGGCTGCTTCCTCCAGCAAGATCGGAAAATCAACTTCAGCTTCTCTCCTTCCTAACAACAGTGGATCTTAACGACGAGGCAGATTACTATGATTGGGAAATAAAAGGAAAAACAACTACCCGATACTGACGGCCGATGTTTATCACTATCTATGCCGGAGTAGACCAATAGTGCAGTGGGCTTCGGCAATTTGGGCGAAGAAAGGCGTCCCACAGCATGACTTCCATGGATGGCTGGTGGTTCTTGATCGCCTTCCTACACGCGACCGAATGATCGGATGGGGGCTTCAAGTAAGTCCTCTCTGTCTGCTTTGCAACTCGATGCCATCTCTACATGGATTGCAACTATAGCTATGACCTTTGGTGCCTTGCTGCCTCAAAATGCAACATTCAACCCCTTCGGTCTTGGACTGCTCTGCTCGCTCAAATGACCTCTCTAGTTTCTTCCCGATCATCAAAGCTCCTCACCCTCCTCGTGTGGAAATCGGTCATGTATTGGATCTGGCATGAGAGAAACCAGAGACTACATGCAAGTGCCTTTAGGAACCCAGACTCTCTCTTCAAAACAATCGACCTCCAAATCAGGATTCGCATTCAGAGCTTCAGAGAAACAAGTCCCACGATTGCTTCCTTGATGCTGCAACAATGGATTGCCTGATCTCTCCCTGTCATCCTGTCTCCACTTTGATTTCTCAGCTTCTCCTCCATTACTCGTGAAACACACGAGAAAAAGAAAGAATACTTGGGCCAAGATGGGGCTCTTAACCATGGGCTGTTCTCATATCATTTGGGCTGGTTTCATTTAAGGTTCTTTTTATCATGTGTTTGTTTTGGGCTTTGCCCTTAAACCATAGCTTCAAAGGCTTGTAATCTTTTTCTTTTTCAGCAGTTTTATTAATGAAAGCCAATTTCATAAAAAAAAGAAAGAAAGAGATATGTCTTTTGAAGAGAAAACTCATCTATACTATTATTTATTTATAAAAAAGAAAGAAAGTGATTTGGCTTATGTGTCAGCTTCTCCATATTTTTTATTTATTTGTCATTGTTTATTGATTATTTGTCATATTTCCATAATTTTATATAAATTTCTTATTTGTTATGTTTTTAATAATTTTAGTTTTGATTATTTATCATATTCTCCATAATTTAGGTTATTTATTTAGTTGTCATGTTTCTAATAATGTTAATGGGTAATTTTATTTATTTATTATATTTTTACATAATTTTATGTGGTAATTTTAGTTTTATTTACTTATCATGTTCTCAATGATTTTAAGTTATTTTGCATATTTGTCATGTTTAATATTTTTAGAAGCTTTTGTCATATTTCATAATTTAGGTTGAGTCAATAGATTTAATAAAAAAAATTATAAAAAACTTTATAGAATGAAAACATAATATTTAATTAATTATTAAATATTTCAGGTTTAGTCATATTTATGTTCAGTTATTAATATTAATAGAACATGTTAGTAATTTAGATGCTAATTTATCATTATCTTCAAAATAATTAAAAAATATAACTATAATATGATAGTTAAATTTATATCAGATTTATTTTTTAATATTATATACAATATATATGTTTATATTATATTTGGTTTAATAATATTAAACCGACTCTATTTTAATATATATCACATAATATAAAATCAATCATCTATCTTATACGATAAATTTTTAGGACAATCAAAATCACTCATTGTGATAATTTCTAAGAAAATAAATTCATAAGTGAATTAGCTGATGTCATGATCTCCATGATTTTAGGTTTAATCATATTTTATGCTTAATTATTAATCCTAATAAATAATTTTAATGATTTGGCTGATAATTTATCATTATCTTGAGAATAATTTAAAAAATTTAACGATAAAATTAAATTTATATTATTTTTATTTTAGGATTATTAAAATATTATATATATGTTTATGTTATATTTGGTTTAGTAATAATAAACCAGATTTATTAGTATATATTTATATATATCACATAATTTTAAATCATTCATCTATCTTTTAAGATAAATTTTTAGGATAATCAAAATTACTCATTGTGATAATTTCTGGAAAAAAATTAATAAGTGAATTTGCTGATTTGTCATGCTCTCCATGATTTTAAGTTTAGTCATATTTTATGCTCAATTATTAATCATAATAAATAATTTTAGTGATTTAGCTGATAATTTATCATTATCCTGATAATAATTAAAAATTATAACGATAATATCTTAGTTAATTTTAGATTATATTTGTTTTAGTATTATTAAATATTATATATATGTTTATATTATATTTGGTTTAATAATATTAAACCGGCTCTATTTTAATATATACATATATATATCACATAATATAAAATCAATCATCTATTTTTTAAGATAATTTTTAGGAAAATCAAAATCACTTATTGTGATAATCTCTAAAAAAAATTGGCAAGAAATTCAAAAATATTTATAATATTATTTGCGTGATTTTCTGTTCTCATGTTAAAAGTTAGAGCTTTTAAAATTTTATTACCCTTAGTAAATAATTAGATTAGATTTGTTAATATATAATTACTCATGAATCAAAAATGAATTTCACTAAATCTGATAATCATCATTATCTAAAAAAAATTCAATACTATGTTATCCAAAATATTTTAAAACTAAATATAAATCTTTGTACATAGTTTATGTATATATGAATATTTTTTCTATAATTTCTATACGGATAGAATATTCTGTCATATTCTAGATGAAGAGATCTCTAGATAAACTACCGTATCTAGATTGGTAAAGTTGTTACAAGCTTTAGATCTGTTGAAGGGATATTGAAGATTATAAATTTTAGTGATAATTTTATAGTTTTCATCAAATATATGTTTATATTATTAATTTTACGTAAGAATGTTAATTATATAATGATAAATCTAATTATTCATTAAAAATATATCTACTTTAGCCGTTTTAGATTTTAAACCATGAAACACATGTTTCATAACAGTTCATAACATGATTACATAGGAAACTCTCTAAACTCAATATCAAAGCATATTTTTCTCAAATCTCAACGCATGTGCGGGCAAAAGTTTCGAGGTAGGCATAACGTAATAGTTCTTTAATTTATAAACCAAAATGTTCTATGATGGAAAGTCTTCGGTAGTTTATTTTACGTAATAAAAATAATGAAAATAAAAACCATTGTATATAAAAAAAAAATTGATATTTAATTAATTATTAAAATTACAAAAGCGTGAAATAATTCATTCTAATGGTTTTTGAATTGATAATATATTTAATATACCATTTTACAAATTTTTGTAAATTATAAAGCCCGCAAATGCGGGTAAAACACCTAGTATACAAGTAAAAGAAAAAAGTAATGCGATATAATTTAGAAAATTGATACATTATAGATATCAAATATAAATTCATAATTTATTATTATTACTATCTTTGAGAAAATTGATACAATGCTTTATTATTCTTTTGTATATTATAATTCCAAATTTAAAATACTTATCTGGTAACCTCCCAAGGAAAAGGAAGAAAATGTACATTATTATTTTTTTAACATCCCAAAGAAAAATTTAATCGGTTGGTTTGTTATTTTTTACTAATGAAACGCCTTTAAGATCAGCAATATATATATTCGCGTATCTGACCACATCGAGCTTTCCAGGCTCCCATATATGTTCTCTAGGGATGGACATTTTATTCGTTAAATTTGATTCGATTCGTTATTCGTTTCGATTCGATCCGAAAAATCTGGATATCCGTAAGTCTTCGTAGCAAAGCAAATATTAAAAATCACTCTCCGTTAAAAACGAAGCAAATCACAAATACTAAAAAAATTAGAGACGAATATCCGATCCGCCCCGACTTTTATATAAATAGTTATATATCTATAGTTAAATAGAGTTTTTAATGTATAATATTATATAATTTTATTTATAAAATTACTTATAAAAATATAATATGAAGAAAAGAATTATAATATCTTTATAAAAAACTGCAATTCTTCTTAAAACATTTAACTTATAAGAAATTTTTATGAATTTTTAAGAATTTATAAATAAACAGTTTCATTAATGTTTTACTTTATCTTTTATAAGAACAAATTTGTATAATATTTTCAGATTTACTTGTATTAAACATAGTGGAAAAGGTATCCGTAAATATCCGTGAATATTCGCAGATATCCATAAATTTTCCGGATATCCGTAAAACCGAATATCCGTATTTTTCCAAAGCAAAGCAAATCGGAAAATCAGATATCCGTGAAGTTCGAAGCAAATCACAAATACTGAAAAATACGTAATATTCGATCCGTGCCCACCCCTAATTCTCTCCACATGGTAACACTATTCCTCAATGTATATTTATACTTTCTTTTGTGGTAACTAAGACAATGCGTTGTTCCTCGTCCTCGTCCTCAGCTATAGCTTTCCACACATCCTTTCATAGCCGGCCGTGTACCTTTCGTCGGGGCAAACATTCGATTGCAAAACAACCTTAGAAACGGTATGGTTAGATTCTACTTGACGCCATTAAAGAGCCATACGACAAGCAACTCTGGGAAATGTAGCTAATGGATTAGTCTGATCTGTGATGGATAGTATTGATGCTTTGTAATTAGCCATTACCATGAATGTTACTTATTATCACATTGTTATATAGATATATTAAGTGAAGATCATATGCTCATCTTGTTCTCTCCTTTTTCTTTCTACTTTATAAGTGTATCAACGCTCTCATGAGTTCAATATTAGCATCAAATTCCAAAGGGTTTAAGGCAGCCAACAAAAAAGGACAAGAGCACTTCCCAAGAGCAATAACAGCAATGGCACCATAGAACAGAAATTGGTCATATAAAGTTTTGTACTTTCCTCTACAATCTAAAAGGATATGTCGGCAGAAACACTAATACGAATGGTTTGAATATTCAACCTAACCGACACAGCCTAAACTACACAAGTTTATTGTGTCACAACTCTTTTGCACCATATTCAAGATCATACCCTTTCTCCTGAAGTTCAGTCATGACCTCATTCCTCATCCTCAGCCACAGTTTCTGAGCCTCTTTATCAAACTTCTTCTTCTCCATTTCTTTCTGGTAATTATCAGCTTCACCTTCGGACTCAACAACCCCTTTAGGCCCAATCGCTGTCCCGATCATCCCTCCTCTTGCAACAAAATCCTCCATGGCCTCTGTATCACCTGGATAAGGAAACTCACGCCGCTCATACAAATGAGCCAATTCTCTCTCTTCCTTTGGTCTCGGCTTCAACGTCCACCACCCTAGAGGAGAAGTTTCGTTGTATAACCATGCCATGCCGAAGATTGTGTAGGTGCATAGCAATGCTTTCCCCACTTGTTTCCAAAAGAACATGTCGTCACGCCCTAATCCAACCTTTTTTAGGTACTTGTTGGCATCCATTGACTTCAAAGCCTCTATTCCTATCACACACAGAAAATAACAATCATCCGAATCAAAAATTAGCTTACATGACTTCGATCAGGCATTTCATCGAACACCTTGCGTGACACTACTAACTTAGAACACACTAACAAGTAAAAGCCGAAACCTTTGACAAGAAAACCCACAACCCACAAGATTATATTCCCATGAATCTCATCAACGTAAATAATACGGGATAAAGACAGAAGAAGGCAGAAGCAGATTAGATCGGATGACAAGTCAAAGGATGGTAGGAAAATTCTCACCCGTTTTAGCCTGTTGAAACTGTTTACGCACCATGCTTCTTCTCCGTGGAGGGGTAAGAGCTACGACAAAAGCTTATGTGCGATGATTAGCCCAGCGACATTGGCACTTGCATAAATTAAAGCCGAAACGAAGTGAAGTCGATCTCAGAAACACAGAACAGCTCAACCAACACGCTGTCGTTTTCCGATATTGACCATGACAACTTTGTCTGGGCCCATTTACTATGTTGAACGAAAAACGTTTACGGATGGTTTGGACATTGTGGGCTTGTTTAATCATAAGCTACAATTTCCAAATCCAACTTTCAGTAATTTTTTACTCCAAAATCCAAAAATTATTAACTTGAAGCAATTCTCAAAAAAAAAAAAAAAATTCCTAAAACAAAAACCAAGTTGTCCCAAGAAAGTTTGTGTGATATTATATGGAATGTATAATTTTTTTAAGGAGTAAATAAATATACTTTGAGGATTGGTGATCTTTTTTTTTTTTTTTGACATCCTTTGAGGATTGGTGATCTGAAATTTTGACTGAAAATATTTCTGAGAGAGTAAGCTTTGAATTTATCACCCAACAAAACCAAAGGTATCAAAGCAAATCATTTATAAAAAAATCAACTGATGATCGACTTGTTAGTTGTTACACACACATATATATATATATAATTGATTTAATTCCAAAATAATTAGTTACTTTTTCTATATACTTTTTCAAGTTGTACGATACTGTTTATAAGCTAGTATTTAATATCAATTAAAGTTGTTTCCTAAACAATTTGATTTTTTTTTTTTAATTGATTTTTTGGACGAAAAGTTACTAAATTACTGACCACAAAATATATAAAGGCAAATGAAATATGAAACATATAGACTATAGTAAGTTAGTAACGTCCCGATTCAACCAGATATGATACCATTTTGATATTTCTATTGCCTTTTCTTAGAATTTGTCATATTACATGTTTTACTATTTTATTTTTTAACATTTATTTAATTTACTTAATATCTCAGAACCTTAAGCATCTCCCGTTTCTTATTAGAGAAGCTTACACCAAGAGACACTTTGTGTCTTTATTTCACACTGAGAGACACAATACTAGTTTAGCACACATTATGTTTACAGGTGTCTTTTTTATGCCATCAGTACCCCTGCTCGTGTAAATAGAAGTGGTTTGCTTTCAAGTGGATTTGATTCTCTTTCTAACTAGTCGACGATCTTGTTAGAATTAATGTTAAAGTATGTAAGTACATTATTTGGTAAATGGGATATAGGGGTGTGGTATGATCTAACGGACTAAATTCAAAGTTTTAAAAAGGCAAAGATCTAACGTCTGTAGTTATTCTAGTGTCTTAGGATGGAGTTTGGTGCGATTAAGAAGGATACGACGTTGTTGAAAGTAGGGGGAGGCATTAATTACTGGCAGAGCTTGTATTTGTTCTCAGATCTGAGAACTAAGAAAAGTAAAAGCGAAAGAGCATCTTTGAAGAGAAAGAGAGGTCTGTGAGTGTCTCTTTGAAGAAACAGCATCACGAATCTCATCCAGCAATGGTAGGTTTTCTTCTGTATTCAAAATAAGGTTATTTGGTCATGGTTTTGTGGTTCGGGGTTGTTAAGTTTTGTTTTTGTTCTGTTTTGCAGATGGATGAGATGTGTATGGTGATGTGTGGAGGATGGGTTTGTTGTTCCGAAGGAAAATGGGAGTTCGTGGTGGACAAGAAAAGGATGGCTAGGATGGTATCGGTTGATGAAGCAATATCCATCAAAGATCTGGAACGTCGGGTGCTTCGTGAGTTCAGGGTTAGTAATTTGGAGTATGGTGTTGCGTTGTCGTATTGGCCACCAGATAGTCTAGAACTTGCGACAGGGATTAAAACACCACCTGTATTGCTAACAAGCGATGGAGCGTTGAAGTATTTTTTCACGCATTTGAAGGTCAAGGGTTCAATGAATCTGTTCGGTACGTTTGAAAGGCGAGGAGGGGATGTTTTTGAAGCTTCTGGTGGTGTGGGCGTGGGATTTAATACACCTGTAATGGATAAGAAGAATGCTAGTAGCGGGTTTAGAGGCAAGGGGGAATACGTCTGCAGTGTAGGGTCGAAAACAAGCTTCATCGATGTGGACGATGTTGAATTGGTGGAGGAGGTGGAGAGGTTAGAAGAAAGGATGAAGTCAGAGAGTATGCCGAGTGGGGTAGGTGATTTTAGTGGTTGCAGCGAAGGTATTGATAGTGATTATAGTGGGCCTGAAGAGGTAGATGAGAGGGATGTTAGGCCAAGAGGATATGATTATCAGTTTTGGGAACCACTAATTGCGGGAGATTTGGGTGGATCAGATGCTGTGGAGGTTGTATTGAACGATAAAGAGGCACCTGGTGTGGTGAAGATGGAAGAGGCAATAGGACCTTACAGCTCTAATACTAACAATGCAGATCCTGGGGGGTCTAGCGAGTGGGAGGAAGGCGATCCACTTGCTGGTGATCCGATGGATGACCTAACGTGGATGGGGAAAACAAGTGTCGGTGGATATGACAGACGTGGTCAGGATGATGGTGGTCGCGGAACGAGTAAACGGAAGCTAGCCGATGTGGACGACGAAGAGTTTGACATTCCTCCTTTATATGATGATACAGAGTTCGAAGCTGCTGAGATACCTGGGCTAGATATCGAAGAAGCAGATGGGGTGGTGCATGTTGGAAAAGTGTATGGTAGCAAAGTTGATTGTCAAATTGCTCTGGCCATTTATGCCATTAAGAATCAGATACGATTCACCCAGACTCGGACGAAAGTGGACTCATTTTTGTGCGAGAGTCCCGATAAAAGGTGCGATTGGAGAGTGACAGCACATCAGATACGCGGTACTGGTTACTATGAAATAAGAAAAGCCCAGCTTGATCATTCTTGCCCTATAGAGAGTCGGAATGGATACATGAAGAGGGGAACTGCAAGGGTAATTGCGGCTGTGTACAAGGCAAAATTTAAAGAGCCAACTAAAGGGCCTAAGGTTGGAGAATTGCAGAGGCTTGTGCTGGAAGATCTTAGGATATCAGCTTCTTACATGAAGTGTTATAGAGCAAAAGATAAAGCAGTCTTAGATGTGAGGGGACCCGATGATGATTCATATACAAAGCTGGCAGAGTATTTGTATATGCTGAAACTGGCAAATCCAGGTACCATAGCTGATATAGAGTCAGAGGTTGGGAAGGATGGAGTGGAGCGATTTGTGTATATGTTTCTGGCGTTTGGTGCATCTATTAGAGGTTTCAAGAAGCTGAGGCTGGTATTGGTGGTTGATGGTACACACCTGAGCGGTAAGTACAAAGGTGTGTTGTTGACAGCTAGTGGTCAGGATGGTAATTTCCAAGTGTTTCCGCTGGCATATGCTGTCGTGGACAGCGAGGACGTGGAGGCGTGGACATGGTTCCTGCAGAAGGTTGAGAGGATTCTGGCAGATTCTCCAAATGTGACAATTATTTCTGATAGAGCAACTAGTATTGCATCAGCTGTGAGTCGTGTGTATCCGCAGGCACATCATGGTTACTGCATTGTTCATTTAGCAAGGAATGTGAATGCTAGATATTCAAGCAAGGGGCTCGCAAAGATGGTGACAGCTGCTGCTACAGCACATAGGATGCGTGATTACAAGAAATTCTGTGACAACATAAGGTCGGCGAGCAGTGATTGCGCCATCTATTTGAGCAAGATTGGTACAACGCATTGGTCGAGGACATACTTCAAAGGGAAGCGGTATAATATAATGACAAGTAACATAGCTGAGCAGTTGAACAATGCCTTGGTGGAAGGGAGATCATCCCCTATTGTTGAGTTGGTTATTTTCATACAAGAGATGATGACGAGGTGGTTTAGTGCTCGTAGGAAGAAGTCGGAGAGGCACAGGGGGCTTATGACTATTGAGGTGGATAAGGTGATGACAAAGAGCATGGCGCTGATGAGTGGCAGCAAAATAAACTCAGTTTCTTCTTGGAGCAGTCAGGTGGTGGGGAAGTTTGGGGGTTATGAAATTGTAATGCTAGATCAGAAAAAGTGCTCCTGCAAGTACTTTGATCACATGAAGATACCATGTGGGCATGCAATGCTCGCTGCTGACAACCTTGGGCTACACTGGTTGGGCAGTGGTACAAGACTGATAGTTGGAGGGAAACATATGCAGGGGTGATCAGACCAATAGGTGATCCAAGGGATGAGGATATTCTGGAGGTTGTGAGGAAGAAGGTGTTGATGCCACCGGTGACAAAGAGACCATCAGGAAGGAGGAGGACTAAACGATTCCTGTCAACAGGAGAGATTCCTGTAAGTTGTGTTTATAATATTGTTCTGTCTGTGGTTACCATCTAAGGTGTGGACATGTGTGGCAGGTACCGAATAAGAAGGCGGTACCGAATAAGTGTGGAAGATGCAGGGGTACATGGCATAACAGGACCCAATGTACGGTCCCAATCTGAATGGGGGCGCGGCTTGGTTGGATGCGTTTTTTTTGGAGGTGATGTAAGATTGTGGGGAGTTTGTGAAGTCGGGGTGGAATTTTTTTTTTAGCATTGTGGACGTATGATTGTGGATGGTATGTAATATGTTCTCCAAGATTGTGGACGTATGATTGTGGACGTGTGATTGTGGATGGATATGGATGTTTTGGGCGTGCTGTGGTTAAGGTTTTTATTTCTTGTGTGGGTGCTAGCAATTTGTTTCGTCTTGAACACAGAACAAACATAGCAGTTGTCATAACCATGGATTGGCCGAACAACGTAACAGATACCTAAATCTTGACATTGAACTCATAACCACGTAGACATGAACTGTCATGGAGAACTATCATCCATGAAAAAATATCAGTAATTCCAAGTAACAAATAAAACTAAATAAGAAAAGGAAGAAGGGCAAAGAGTGGGGGTGGTGGAGTTGTTTTTTGTCAAGAGTTGGTGGTGGGATAAGGGTTTATGGTAAAGGGTTTAGCGATTAGGGATTAGGGGTTATGGTGTAGGTTAGGGTTGATACATTTGTGGGCGATGGTAAATGTCTTGGTTTTTCGAGAAGGATGTCGCTATGGTGTGGTTAGGGTAGTTGGGGTTAGTTGGAGTATATTTATTGAAGCATTATGAGTAAGCTGTGGTATGGTTTGACCATATGTGAAATATGTAGGTATTGGGGATGCTTTATTGTGGATGATAAGCTAATTATATTTCAAGGTTGTAAAAGTTGATTTAGGGTTTAGAGTTTAGGGCTGAAACATCTGTGGACGTTGGATTGTGGTTAGAAAATGTGAGCAATATATATGTGATTGGGTTATCTCATGGTTGATGTATCGGTGTTCAGGATTATATATTAATCAATAGATTTATGTTTGGGGATTGTGGATATGAGGATGTGGATACAGAACAATGTGACCAGTGTATGTTGTGATACATGACTTTACTTGAAAAATTATTGAATGGTTTGTGGTTGGGTGTTATATGGTTAGGCCGGGTGTAGGAAAGCTGTGGCCAGGTGTTCAAACATAGATCTGAGCTTGTCGATAGTGGGGAGTGTAGGAACATTGTTGATGGGTAAGAAGAGCAATTGAGAACATTGTTGCATAGTAGGTGGGTTACATTGTTGATCAGAAGATAATTGAAAATTGGTGGTAGCATAAGATTTAGACCGTAGATTTAATACTCTGTAAAACATCAACGATCTCGCTTATGTCTTTTTTGAGGTCAAGAAGATCTTGTTTGAGTTGGATCAGGTCTTGTTCGAGCATAGCTTGTTTGTCTGCCAAAAGGCCCAACTCTTCCGAATTGGCTTCATCAACCCACTTGAACACATGCCTTGGACCAGAAGTTGTCCCGCAACGAAAGAACCTTCTACCAGGGTTATCTTGCGTTCTGGATGTGAGCACAATGGTAGGAGATCCGCAATGGCAGTGTCTGGGAATTCCGGCAACATTTTCCATAGTTGAAGACTGCGGTTAAAGTTAAAGTCGGTTTAAATTGGAATTTGGAGGATAAAAAATCGGGAAAGAGGACTTACAATGCAGGGTGGTATGTTCCCGGAAAGAAGATGGTGGAGAGTGTGGCAGGAAATTTCCCAAAACTGGACAGAAATTATGTTGGGTTTGAAACTGTTTTTAGATCTGAAATGAAGAAAGAAGAGGAAGAGGATATAAAATATCTGTAGGGATGCTCTTCCCGAGGTGGGAAGGCAAAAGCCCATTTAGGTAGCTATGTTTGGATTTTGTGGACGGGTTGTAGTGGTTGGTAGACATGACTGGTTTCGTCGACTTTATGGACGTGATGCGGTGGTTGGTAGACATATGTGATTTCAGTGGACATTTTGTCGTGGTTAAACAGTGTTGCATTGGAATAGGTATGCGGATTAAATAAAGAAAAAGACCAACAGGATAGGAGATTGATCAGCAACAGAAAACATGGATTAGTTGATAAAGAAACAGACAGTTTTAGTAAGCGGAATTAGCATACATAAGAAGTCGTACCCGTTTTTTAAAAAAGTACACAGGGATGTTCCGAGGAGGGCACATTAGTATTAGAGGGAAAATGTGTGCCTACTTAACAAAAAAAGAAGGGAATTGCGAGGAGACTACTCAGATGTGGGGGTGGGGTAAGCTGGTAGGACAATGGTTTTGTAAGCTTCCATTGCGTAGATTTGGCGGAACTTGTCAACATTGTCATCTGTGATCCCCCGCATGTATGGAGCTGGGTCAGAATAGAGGTGCATTTCCATGAACTTCACGCAGACAGGTCCGCAGTCACCTGATCTGAGGTTTTCATAGACGTCGGTGATGCGGGCCCAAGTAAAAGGTGATAGGTCACGTGAGTTGTCCTTTGCAACATAGCGGATGAGATACGGGAGCATCTGAAGAATGGGCTTGAGGAAACGTAGAACTTTCGCCTCCCTGTACAAGGAGGGGAGTGAATCATATAGTAGGACATGTCCACCAACGAGGTCAATGACTAGGCCGACCCAGTGCCTGTCCCCCCATTTCATAGGAGTGTAGACCCTGTTAACTTCTTTCATCCAGGTTTTACCAGGGAGCAGGATCAGTTTTTCAAGTCGAGGATCCCAACGGATTCTGTCTTTGTTGATAGCGGCTTGGAATTGGCGATCTTTGGACTGCATCAATGAAGTCAATTCTGGTGGTGTAGATGAAGCATTTTCCATAAGAAGCATATCCTTGTGGCGCTCTCCAAACATGTGCATTAGCACCTTCATGTGCTGGAGGAAAACATCAGGCAAAGGTCACAGAGTGAGAACAATGGATGAGGGATGGTGATGATATAAATAAACTTATGAACCCGTACCAGTGAGTCTGTCCATTTCCTTGGAGTAGCTAGGTCGAGGAGGAACTGGTTGCTAAAATCGAGCTTTGAAGGTGTAACGTGGAAGCTGGGAAGCATGAGGATCGGAACCACAATATTAGCCTAGTAGGAGAAGATGTTGACAGATAAAGGAAATGTAGGGGTACTTACACGTTTTTTTAGCTAACAATGTCTCTTTGAAAAGAGCCCAGAGATCCAAAGGCGGAGATGTGATAAGGAGATAGTGTGGAAAATCACGGCGATTGATGAGTGCTTGGTGCAGGGACATTTCCAGCTCGGATGGAGAATGAGGTGTAGTTGTTTTTGCAGGGGAGGAGTCACTGAGATGGAGGACATCGTGCTCGGTGTTTGGTCCCTGCAAAATAACAACCAGATGATTGGTTGGTGAGATTGAAAACACCGTTTTGAAGGTGTAGAGATGAGTAGAGAGGTGTAAGTATGAGAAACCATACATTAAGTTCATCAACAACCCTTCGTACTGTCGTGTCCGGTGATTCCTCATTAAGTTCGCGCTCTCCGTTGTCACTGATCTGACCCTGCATGTAGTAAAATATGTGGGAGAGTTCCGAAAATTTAACAAAGAAAACGGTATGTGCGAGTTGAAAAAACAGTTACTTCGTCGGCTCCTGAGTTTGGTGTGGACTGGAATGTACTTCTGTCCCCTTTAAGCACTCCAGTAACAGCGAAAGCATTGGGTGACGAGGAGTGAGATGAAAACCCTTGTCTGGTAGTGTGATCAGGTAAGGGGGAAAATGATGGTGGAGGAGAGTATGGAAGTGCTAAGGAATCGTAGATGGGGAGAGCGGCATGAGGTGGTGACATAAGCTTTCGGGAGGTTGGTTTGTCAAGAGGTGTAGAATCAAACTGGGGTAAAGTAGAACATGGAGCGTACTGTTTGGAAGGGCTTCCTTGAGTGGCGTTAAAGGCGTCAGCTGGGGGCTGTTGCGTGTGAGAGGTGTGTTTAGGGAGCTGGTCAGGTGATTCATGGACGGGTGTTTTGGGGTCAGGCAAGTGGTGATCAGATGCTTGATGGTTAGATGCTTTGTCGGGGGAGTCATGGTCAGGAGAGTGGTGGTCAGAAGAGTGGTGGTCAGGAGAGTGTTTAGTAGAAGTAGAGAGGGTAGGTGATTGGGGGTTCTGAGTTTGCTGGTCGTCGGGACAATGGTTAGGAGAGGCGTAGGGTTCAGGTGATGGGTGGTCGGGAGTTTGGTGGTTGGCAGGAGTTGTGGGATCTTGAAATCGGTGTTCAGGTGTTCGGTGGATATGTGATTGGTGGTCAGGAGAAACGGGGTTGCTGATAGGACGTTCTATGCCGGAATGATGGTGGACCTGGTATTGACTGAGAATAGGAGATTGAGAACCCAGTAAGCAGTCATCCGTCTTCTGATCCTGATAAAAAAATAATAGTCAGAGTATATGATAAAATGTTGTAGTTGGCAGTGTGGTTATGCGGAATAAATTGTTACCTGATTGTTCTGTGTGGTTTGAGGTGTGCTCTTGCGACGCTTGGCAACAAACTGTGAAAGTAAAGAACCAGCTGTGCTCCTTTTACGCTTGCGAATTAGTAGGGAGTTCACACGAGCCTTAAGACGCTCGTTGGAGGCTCGAAGTGTGGAGACGGTGGTTTCCAAAGCGGTGACTTTGTCTTCCAATAGGGGAACTTTGACTTCCAATGAAATTACTCTATCTTCTAACAACTCGTTAGTAGGTGCGGGGGTTGACGTCGAGGCAGCAAACAAGCGGGTGATGCGCCTTTAGGATGTGGTAGAGACTCTTTTCTTTGAAACTTTCCTGGTTTTGAGCTTTGACTCTTTTCTTTTCCTCGGAACAGTATGTTTCTTGTGTTGAGGTTCTTCCGGTGTTGGAGTAACTTTGAATAGGGGTTCCGAGCAGTCTCCTCCAGGCCACATAGATTTGGTGAAGCGATGGTTGTTGGCTATCAGCTGCTCCATGTATGCCACCTTCTGGTCCGTCTCAACGTTGGGCCATACACCCCATCCAGGTTGTGGTCCCCGGACGATTGGGATAAATGGTGTCACGAGGAGCTGCAGCAGACACAGGTTGAGTAAACATTATTTCAACAATGAAATGAAGATAGTTTATGTTACTGAGAAGAACTATATACTTACAGAGGGGTTGTGTTCAACTAGTAAAACTGAGTCTAGTTCAATCGAAGGATGGTTAGGTAGATTAGGCTCAGTAAGCTCCATTATTGTGAGCTCGTTAAAAGGAGCAGGGATCTTCGACTGCAGCATCAGTATAGCTTTGAAAGCAAGTAGCTGCAATGCTAGTGGGAACCCGGTGAGACGAAATGATTCTTGTTTGAGTTTTTGGACAAGCATACCAACGGGGTCTTCAACCGGCTTGCCTTTCTCAAACTTTGGGGGTTTCATACACCGCACAGTGTGGAGAAAAGATTCACGACCCCAGGGAAATTCAAGGAAAGCATCTACGTCCTTTAGCATCTTAACATACCTAGGCGTGGGACGGTGGATCTGTTGGGAGGCAATCAACACTCCATCGACAATGATGATAAGGGCAAGCCGGATTCGCCTCCACTCATCCATTTCTTTGTCATTCTCCAGCTCGTCTGCTAAGTCAGCAATGGTGATGTTGTTGTACTTGCCAATTAGCTTCTTCCACATCGCGTCTTTGTGTGCGCCCTTCTGCTTCTTTGAAACCTTCTGGTTGGGATCGGGTGCTTCATACCACTCTGGAAAAGCTCCACAATTAAGACCAGTTATGGTCCCAAACTCTTCAAGACTGAACCTCAGGGGGTCGCTGCCAAACACGGACCAAAGAGTGTGTTCTTGATTGCAGAGCAGCTAACGAGACAGAAGACAGTGTATAAGCTTGCAGGAAACTGGGCACTGTCTTGCGGGGAGATCAAAAAGCTTTCCGAAGGAAGACTCTCTAATCCTTGTAAACTCTGGAGAATCCCGAAGAATATGGCGGAGGAAAGCTAGGATGTTCGGCCTTGAGTAGATATTCAAACGGCGGCGTGGAAATCTATCAGTAGCGAAAAGCCTGACAGGGAGGCGGTGGTCTAAGGCGTCCTCTGCAGAATCTGTAAAAAAAAATCCAATTAGTTAGGGATTTGAACATAGTTAGGGATTTCGGATACTGAGAATCAACCGCGGCGGCGGAGGACGAGGGGGGCGGAGGACGAAACGGAACTCACCTTCCATGAAGTTTGTCTACCAATCAAAGGCGGTGGGATGGAGAAGAAGAGAAATCACAAATCGAAGAAGGTTCGTGGAAGGTTTCAGATTCGACAGATACTGGATCGAGAAGATATCGGAGGAAAACGAAAATTAGGGTTCGTTGCTAGAAATCTACCAAATGAGGTAAGAGAAGGTCAATTGTCTTTCAAAATTATATTAATTAGAGATACGGTTTGTTTTTGTCTTTATACGGTTTGTTTATTTTCTTGTTCTTTCTTAGTTCGGTCTGATCTAGTTAGGAGGTCAATTGTTTGAAACCAATTGTTTGTGTTTCACTTGTTTTGGTTAGACAAATCATCAGACACACTTTCGCCAAAATAAGGGTTAGGCTGGACATTTCACTAAGAGAAAGTGTGTGATAAGACCAAAGTGTCTATACACGTAATTGATAAGTGGGAATGTGTTTGTGGGCGTAAATTTTTCTTCTTATTACTTTCTTAGAATGGGCTAACTGCCATTGACCAAACATTTATTCTCCAAGAACAAATCTTTTCAGTCGGCTTATATCATTTGAATGAAGTGTTTTATGATCTATTACTAAATTCGTGATATTAATCTAAGAATAAAGAGATTGAAATGCTTATTTCATTTCGATTACCCATTGCATAAGTTATGGATGTTATGACCTCGATAGCTGAGTTATTTTAGTAGCGTGACTAGTGTCTAACTAATCAGTTTATTTAACATAGCCAGTAATTAATGTTCACAAAATATTTTCGTTTAGTCAAAAGTTTTTGTGTATATACATTACTCATTATTTGGTGCATATTGATTAATACAGAAGCATAAAAATACAAAACTCATAGCATATATTACAAATAAATCAAGACTAAGCTGTAACTAGATAATTAATTGATTTCGTGTTGTATACACACAACATTCTTATCGACCCAAATTAAAATTTCCCAACTACTTTCTCCTAATTGAAACAATACCAGTCCTTTCTTGTTGTAGCCTATTGTTAAAATGTTTCTCATTTCTACACATATATATACGAACACATTCATCTTCTTCATCATATATGTCTCTCACCAATATCTCCATACAACAAAAAAAAAAGCCTAAACCGGAAAATGGAAGCCCTAAACCCTATCTTAACCGGCTACGCAGTGGCCGCTCTATCGCTTTACGCTCTTTGGTTCTACTTCCTCTCTCGGAGACTAACCGGTCCCAAAGTCTTACCTATCGTCGGAAAGCCTACCGTTTCTAATCGCGAACAGTAACCGAGTCCATGATTGGATCGCTGATAACCTCCGAGCCACTGGCGGTACGTACCAAACAAGCACCATGGTGATACCTTTCGTGGCAAGGACGCAAGGGTTTTACACCGTGACTTGCCACCCAAAAAACCTCGAGTACATTCTTTAGACAGGGTTTGATAACTACCCGAAAGGCCCCATGTGGCGAGCTGCTTTCCACGATCTGTTAGGACAAGGAATCTTCAACAGCGATGGTGTCACGTGGCTTATGCAACGTAAGACCGCAGCGCTTGAGTTCACTACGAGGACTCTTAGAAAAGCCATGGCTCGATGGGTTAACGGGACTATCAAGAACCGGTTATGGTTTATATTAGATATTAGACCGGGCGGTTAAGGGCAGAAAACCAGTTGATCTTCAAGATTTGTTTTTGAGGTTAACTTTTGACAACATTTGTGGTCTGACTTTCGGGAAAGATCCAGAGACACTATCTCCTGATCTACCAGACAATCCATTTTCTGTCGCGTTTGACACGGCCACTGAGGCTACTCTAAAGAGGCTTCTATACACCGGTTTCTTGTGGCGGATTCAGAAAGGTATGGGGATTGGTTCGGAGGATAAGCTCAGGAAGAGCCTTGAAATCGTTGAGACATACATGAACGATGCAATTGACGCTCGAAAAAGCTCTCCGTCCGATGACCTTTTGTCGCGTTTCTTGAAGAAACATGACGTTAACGGTAACGTTCTTCCTACTGATGTTCTTCAGCGTATCGCGCTTAACTTTGTCCTTGCGGGTCGTGACACTTCTTCTGTGGCCTTGAGCTGGTTCTTTTGGCTCGTCATGAAGAACCCTGAGGTGGAGAAGAAGATCATTGAGGAGTTACCAACGGTTCTGGAGGAGACACGTGGGAATGATCAGGGAAAGTGGACGGAGGAGCCGTTGGAGTTCGACGAGGCAGATAGGCTCGTCTACCTCAAGGCTGCTTTGGCCGAAACGCTGCGTTTATACCCTTCGGTTCCTCAGGTGAAAATATAATAATTTACTAAATTAGCTTTTTAATTATTTCGTTCAGGAAAATAACATACTTCATACATAACGCAAATGACCAGGAGAGATATGCATAAAAGACGTCTAGTTACCATAAGACATACTTAATTGCAAGAGAAATATATATTTATGCCTAAATATATATTCTCAGGTTTCATAAACGTTCCCGAAACAAATCTACTAATAATAGGAATCCTGATTAATTCAAAAGGTTGTGTGTTTTTATAGTGATCTCAATTTTTATTAAAAGTTGTGTTTGTTCATTAAAATATCTTTTATAAAAGGTTGTGTCTCTTCCTTGATAAAAGTTGTGTTTGTTCAATTTAACATTGTGTCTTTTCAATTTTAATAGTCGTTGGTTTAAGAACATTGTTAAAATGTAGAAGTATGTATCTTTTCATTTTTAGTAGTGTGCTTTTCATCTTTGAAATTGAATTGATTTTTAAAAATAGTAAAAATGTCTAAAATGCAACTTTTTATATTAACATTGTGTCTTTTCATCTTAAGAGTTGAAGTGACTTAAAATAAATTATCAAATTGTATAAGTTATGTTATTATTTAATTAATAAACAACTGTTTTTGATTAAGTGAAATTTTGGGTTTAACCGAACAAAAGTATGACATCTTAGATTTCTTTTAGCAATCGACGTCTTCGTCACACCAAGTCATATCTATTTAAAGGGGCCTCTTAATAAATTGCCTAATTTTTCTCACATCCCCTCACTAATCAACTTAGGAGTCGTGTCTTTCCAGAAAGTTATATATTGAAGAGATTTTATATGTTGTCAAATTTATTAGAGGGTTTTTTCTATTGTCTCCTTGCTTCTTATCTCTCTCCCTGTATTTTAATCTCTTTTGCCGACGATTTTCTGCCTCAATCCTCTCTCCTTTTCAGATAATATAACTTTGTATTCTGTCTCTGTTGATTTTCTGATGAACTTTTTGTCCTGTGAGTCGTTTACTATTTTTTTGTTTCCAATAAATTAATTCTTGTTTTACGTTGAGTTTACTGTCCCTTGTTAAGTTCCTAATTCTTCCCAGAATATCGATAGAAACCACAATTCAATACAGTCATTTTCTCTATCATAATAACCAGAAGGTACATTTCAAACTGATATGGCGTTCAAAGAGATTTTATGTTTTTATCCGATCTTACAAATTTTCCAAAGAGATTTTATGTTTTTAGATGTTTTCTAAATTGTACATGTATACCAATCTTCTCCTGAAGATAATTGCCAAACTTGTTGGAGCGCTAACCAGCACCGCCTTTAGTAACCCAAGTTCTTACCATCAATGCTGGAGAGTCTGTCATACCATCGCTCATTCGCTTGCAGCGGTTGCATGTGAGCTTCGTACTATGGGCACTCATATCAAACTATGTGTATGTGCAGAATCGCAGATAACCCGTGCAAGAAAATGGCTACCTGTAACTGTAACATTGTTTCCTCTGCCGCAAAATTCTATGTAATTAATATTGTTACTGAAATAACCAGAAGTGTTGGTTTTTTATGATCTGGAAGATAGACAGAAATGGCTTTTCCTCTAAGTAACATACTAATGTATTTATGGTTATTTTTTAGTTACTGTTAAATTCAATATATAATTTTACATGTATTGCAAAAAAGGCGTTGTTAAAGAACATAACCAAATCTATATTTGTTAAATTTATACACTGTATTAATAGAATTTAACATTTTTTACAACAAAAGAAAGGTTTGTTGATTTTTTTGTACATACACGTACAAGAATAGGAACGTGAATAGTCTGCTGCGTAAGTGCGTATACGCTAGTAACTTGGTGGTTGAATATACAGTTGACAAAACTCTTACGTACTTTTTATGTATATTAAGATAGTCTAAACCACGAAAAAATATTTTTATATATGCACATTTAATTTATGATGAATGAATTTGATATATGTGTTATTTATTATTTAACTATCTAATTACACTTAAATAAGGAAGGATTATATTTAAGTGAATCTTTGATACCATTTAACTGAATTATTACAATTTGCTAGACAAACAATTGCAGCCGATAACATGAAACATTGCAATTTTTGGTGGTGAACCATTGCAATTTTTGGTGATGTACCATTGCAACAATTGGTAATGGTAGGTTTTGGAGATGAACCATTACAACTTTGGTGCTAACCATTATAACTCCTGTTTTAAAAAAAAATGAAGTGTCTTTTTATCCTAAATATTGCATGAGTTTTTAAAAGATTGTTAAAATATATAAGGAGGTGTTTTTTTATAAAGATGTGTCTTTTTATGTTAAAATTACATTGAATTTTAAAATATTGTAAAAGACGTATAAGAATTTGCCTTTTTATCATATATTTTTATAGATTTTAAAAAAGTTATATAGATTTTTCTAAAAAATTATTTTTGCCTAAAGATGTGTTATCTATTTTATAAACATCATTTTTTTAAGGATTCTCAAAAAAAATCTGAGGATATGTCTTTTTATCCCACAGTTTGCATAAGTTTTTAATGAGTAATTTTAGTTCATTTTCATATCTATTTTATATACATTTAAAGAAACTATAATTTGTGTAAAAATATTCAGGTATTTGATTTTTGGGTAATTTAATTATTTTTTGTAATATTATATAAACCATTACAACTATTATTGATGGTAACCTTTGGTGATGAACTATTACAACTATGACAAAACTATTGAATTATTGGTAATAGTAAACTTTGGTAATTGGCCATTGCAACTTTTGGTTTTAACAATTATAACTCTACATCTTTAACTATCTATTTAAGGAGTCGGGAATGTTGACAATTTATAATGAAAAATAAATAGGTATTTGAGATAAAAACAGAAATATTTATTTTTAATTGATCAGAAAATTTTAGTTATTTTTAATGTATATTAGTCAAAATCAGAATAAAAATTGGATTGTCTTATTTTACAAAAGATTTTGTCTTATTCTATATTATTGCTACTAATAATAGGTAATAATAATATCTTTACTAAAAACTTTCAAGTGTGTGATTTTATTCTTATAAACTGCATAGTTTTTAGTGATATTACTTTTGTCATGTGGTTATATATTTATATTTTTCGAAAAAATTGTATATTTCTATTTATTATACTTCTAAGTAATTCAAAAAGTCAAAATATGTGGCTTTTATTTTTCAAAATAAAGTTTATTGAAAACCATGAATTATACTAAAGAACCGAACAAACACTATTTTGTATTTTCAAATATAAATTGACATTTTCCATTAATAAGTTTTATTACTAATTTCCTAAATCTCTGCATGAAATAATATGTTGTCATAAATCTAAGCTTGCAATTTATTTTGGTTTCTTGTTTTTTTTTTGATTTTTTAAATATATATACTGATTTATATATTCAAAAAATCATGATTAACGATTAGTTGGAAATGTTCATTTTATTTCAATAATAAGTATAGACCACTTTTTGGAAAACAATTCAGGTAGAATGAGTGATATCTATTCAATTTAAAACTTACTTACTATCAATCTATATGTTAGGAAACTTACATATTTGATTTGATTTGATTTCTGAAGATATTAATAGATAAGGACAAATAAACAATGTTAAACGATCCATTCTATATTAAATGCTACTTATTAAATTACATTTTTATTATTATTATTGTACTTAACAATAAACACAATAGTAGAAACCCCCTTGGTCCAGTGGTTTGACTAAGAGTTTATTAATGCTTTTACACCAGAAGGTATGAGGTTTAAACCACAGAAACGCAAATTATGCAGATTATAGAGAAAAAAAGTTACAAGAGATCTTAATCATGGTGCAGTTCGTACTATCGAACATGAATATCATAGGACGGCTCCGAGTGGCGCAGTCAGACGTGCATGACGTACTATCGAGCTTTTATATGATCATGGTAACTGAGCATTTTTTATAAATTCAAAGTTCTACAACAATTTCACTACAATGTCACTATTAGAGTTATTTACGTTAAAAGTTATAAAAAAAAATATTAGAGAAAATAAAATCATATAAAGATTATTTTTTTGGGGAAATTATATCTTTACACTTTTTCTCATACCACAATTCAATTATACAACTAGTATAAGGATATTTTCATAAATACACTTTTCATTAATGAGCAAATTACAATGGTACCCACAGTTTCTCTTTCTCTCGCGTGATTCATCTTCTCCTCCTCTCCCTCGAGTTCAGGCATCTCTCTCACACACTACCGGCAACGAATCGACTCCGGCGACAAAATCGACGACTCCGGTGACAAAATCGACGAATCCGGTGACAAAACCTTAGTCTTCCAGTTCTCAGTCAAGCACGAGCAAAAGCTTGACTGTGGTGGTGGCTACATGAAGCTTCTCAGTGGTGATGTTACTCCTCTTCTTGATCTCCGCCTTCGTCTTCCTCCGCGTCCTCTACACCGGCAAAGGTAACTCCTTTTCTTAGCTTGTGTGATTGGTCTTAGACAATAGGTGTATGCTTTGTGTGTACCCAGTGTGTTTTGTTTTGCCCTTAGAATTGTTGACAAGGATACTTTCATAAACCCTTATAAGTTATAAGTAATGCATAAATCCTTATAAATGATTCTAATAACAAAACGTTTTCTTTTTTACTTGCAGCATCATGTTTGGTCCCGATATCTGTGGCTACAGCACGAAGAAGAGCTTGTTGTCCAAGTATAAACAGCATCCGAAGAACTTTTACCAGGCTGTTAAGTTCTCCAAGGATCGAAAAGGAAACGCTGAGGTTAAAACGGATGATGATGAAGAGACTGATTATGATGGCGGCTTGGAGATGAAGCAGATGCAGAACAAAGAGGAAGCAGCAACGATAGGACAATCAATTGTTGTTATACCTGAAATATCAGAGCCTTCTCTGCTTTTAACGGACCAGTCAAGACGCTCCCTTTATACTTCACTTCCTGCTCTTGTTCAAGGCAGGAAATGGATTTTGCTTTACAGGTGATAGGATAAGTAAATGAGGTTCCGCATTGAAATTTTTGTCCTTGGTGTGGAGTGTTTGTATATGTTGCTAGATTCATGTTGTGTGTTTCATTGTTAGAGTACTTACATGCTTGATAGCTCTTTGCAAGTATTTACTCTGTTTGAGAGATCACGTGGTATTAACATAACTTGTTACCTTTTAAGCACTGAACGTTTTGTCCTTTTATGTTACCAGATTCATGTCTTGCTGTATGTGTTCATTGTGATATTACTCTGTTTGAGAGATCATGTGGTCAATTATCATAACTAAAGGAGGTTCCTTTTTCTAATGTACATTGAAAGTTTTGTCCTTTGTGAATAATACGTGTAGTTGCTCTTTGTTCATGAGAAAGGGTATTTATGTTTGCTAGATTCATGTCTTGAAGTGTGTGTTCATTGTGAGATTACTTACTCGTTGATTGATTTTCGTTTTCACAGGCTAGGGCTTGTTGGAACTATCAAGGTCCTAGGATGGATGAAACTGGCCCTTATCTTCCCACCGAGAAGGTTGATCAATTGCAAAGTTCTGATACAAGGGAAAGGAAGGTAGTCTTGCAGCAGCTTGGGCTCTAGCTAATCTATATTATCTTGCATGTTAGAAACCTCTTATAAGGGTTTATAAAAAATCATTTATAAGAACTTATAAATCATTTATAAGGTTTTATAAATATATTTATAAAAGTTTATGAATCTGTATATAAGGGTTTATAAAAAATATTATAAGAGTTTAATATTCTTCATAGCACAAATTATAAAAGTTAATCTTTTTCAAGAGTTTATAAATCTTTTATAAGAGTTTATAAATCTTTACAAAACTTTAGAAGTAAATATTCATAAAGCTATTATAATTGTCTATAATTATATTATAAATGTTTGTAAATTATTTATAAGAAATAAAATATTATTTATAATAGTTTATAAAACAATTAATAAGACTTTATAAGAGTTTATAAAATCAGTCTATAAGGCTTTCTAAATAAATTATTAAAGTATAATTCATTTATAAGAGTTTATAAAATCAGTCTATAAGGCTTTATAAAGATTATAAATAATTTATAAATGTTTATAAATTATTTTAAAATATTTAGAAATCATTTATAAACCTTTATCAATAGTTTATATATATTCCTATAAATGATTTATAAACCTTTATAAAATCACTTATAAGAATATACCAAATGTCGCCAAAAAAAAAAAGAATATACCAAATATTTATAAGGTTTTATAAAATCATTTATAAATATTTAGAAAGGTAATTCATTTATAAAGTCTTAAAAATCATTTATATGAAAATATAGAAACTTTTTATAAGGGTCTATAAATCATTTATAAGATTTATTTAAAATTATTAATAAGAGTTTAGGATCTATTTTCAAAGATTTATAAATCTTTTCTAAAGGTTTATAAATGTATTTTATAAGGGCTTATAAATATATTTATAACAGTTTAGAAATCCTTATATAATTATTTATAAGAGTATATAAATTCATTCATAATAGTTTATAAAGGTCTATAAAGCAAATTATAAGGATTTATTAAATTATTTATAGAGTTTTACAAAATCATTTTATTACCAAAAGAATCATGAATGATATTGTGTTGACAATCTTGTAGATATGTATGCTAAGTGTGGAGAGATCGAGAGTTCGTAGTGTTTGACGGTTTTACCCTGAGGAATGTGGTTTCCTGGACTTCAATGATTGATAGGTATGTGAAAAAAACGGCTTAAGCGAAGAAGGATTGGCTGTGTTTAATCGGATGAGGGGAAACTCTGTTTTGGGTGATGAAGTTACGTACAACACTCTTGTCACGGCTTTACATTAAGGGAAGTGGCTACATGGTTGTTTGATTAAGAGTGGCATATGGATTTATAATTCAGTTATAAGAATATATAAAAATATTTATAAGGTTTTATAAAATCGTTTATAAGGATCAAATATATATGAAATTTATAAGGTTTATAAATCTATTTATAAGAGTTTATAAATCTATTTATAAGGGTTTATTCAAAAGATTATACGAATTTAATTATCTTCATAACACAATTTATAAGAGTTTATAAATCAATTTAGAAGTGTTTATAAATCAATTTATAAGGGTTTATTCAAAAGATTATAAAAATTTAATTATCTTCATAACACAATTTATAAGAGTTTATAAATCAATTTAGAAGTGTTTATAAATCAGTTAGAAGAGTTTATAGATCATTTATAAATTCTAACGTGAATACATCAAGAACAGAAATCTAACGAGTGGAAAAGTATATTTGGATGCTAGAAACAGAGTAAAGTAACAGAGGCATAGGTAGGAGAAGCTCCATTGTCTAGTATTGCATCAGAGGCAGACTCCACTTGCTCTCAGAGTCGAAATGATTATGTAGACACACTTGTTACTTACTTCAACTGATCTCCTGCATTAACCCCTTCCTAGCATTTATAAGAATATTTAAATTTATTTATAAGGGTTTATAAAATCATTTATAAGAGTTTATAAAATCATTATTTATAAGGGTTTATATAATCATTTATAAGGGTTTACAAAATCATTTATAAGGATTTGTAGAATTTCAAAAGGAAATTCATTTACGAAGTCTTAAAATATTTTATAAAGAATTATAAATTGTTTATAAATGTTTATTTACCATTTATAAAGAGTTTTTATATCATTTCTAAGAATTTATATATCATTGGAGTATCAACACAAAGGGATGGTTGATCCATCTTCAAACCCCCAGATGTAAAGTTCAAGAGTTGAAGATCATTTATAAGAAGAGGCTATAAATCATTTGTAATGGCTTCTAAATCATTTATAAGAGTTAATAAAATATTTATAAATGTTTATTTACCATTGTAAGAAGTTTTTATATAATTTCTAAGAATTTATATAACATTTATAAAGATTTATATAACATTGGAGTATCAAACACATGGGTGGTTGATCCATATTCTAAACCCCAGATGCAACTTTCAAGAGGTTGTAGGCATGGGTTATTGAGTTATAAATGTTTATGAATTATTTATGAAGATTTATAAATCATTTATAAATTTTTAATAAGGGTTTATAAATAATTTATAAGAATATATATATATATATATATATAAACTATTTATAGGGGTTTATAATTCAGTTATAAGAATATATAAAAATATTTATAAGGCTTTATAAACAATTTTATAAAGGGAAAAAAAGTGAAAAAACATAACCACATGTTTAGATTCCAGCTTATTCATAACCACAAGCATGTAATGAGCAATCACATTCTATATACCTTCTGTTCCACAGTTACTTTCTTCCCTTCTCCGGTTATCTCCTGAAGTGTCTCCTTAAGCTCTTTCTCCTCAGCAGGTGGTAGTGGCTGTTTGTCAACAACAACCAAAAAAAAACATTTGCTGTTTAGATACTGTTGGTAACATTTTCTTAAGTAGAAAAACTATTATCTTACCATGACTGTGGTAACCAAAACCTTGACGTCTCCCCTATGTGCCGTAGTCAGCTGCATGAATTTTTTCACAATCACGTCTAAGTTCTTCAGCTTCCCGTTCTCAGCTAACAAAGCTGTTTGAGAAGAGAAACAAAAACAGCAAAACAGCTTTTGATCAGTTACAAGAAAGGTTCACCAAAAATCATCATAAACAAGGCAATGAATTGACATTACAGAGGAAGTTCTTGGTGGGTTCAGCAAACTTTACTTTATCACAAACATCCACAATAGCAGCCAGTCTCGTCTCTCTAGGCATAGATGGATCCTTGGTAAACTGCAAAAAAGTAGAGCTAGTCTTCATAGCCTCAACCAGTTCAGAGAGATCAGACTCAATCTTCTCCAAGGAGTTCATTTTCACAGCTGCAATGTACAGCCACGAAGCAAAGTTTCCTGATTCACCAACCAAAGCCACAGGCACCTGAAAATCAAACATTACACAATTGTATAAAAACCACAACAATATAAATCTAGATACACTTCTAGGGACATATCAATGCATAATCCATTCATTCCTATCCAACAATCCAAATCCTTTGCAGAGATTCTCAATGTAGTAAGTTTCACATGCTCGATCAAAGCTTTCTCTTCTGAAACCCGGAACCTCCCACAAGAGCTGTTCTTCATCCAAGAGATGAGTTTCTCGCTCTCGTAATCCAACCAGCTTATCCATACCTTGAAAGGGCTCACAGAGACGGCTTCACTTAACACACAGTAACTCCGAGGCATGTTGTTGTCATCACCACCATCGTATATCTCCCAAACTTACCCTCTACAACTAAAACTCAAACTTCCATGGAAGATCACATTTCGAATCCACAATTCAACGCAACAAAGGAAAGGCGAATCAAAGAGCTTACCGGGTTCACTGAGCAGACATTGCGTTTCCTATCAGATCATAATTGAAAAATATAAGAACCAGGAATCAAAGACAAGATCGAGCGGTGACAAAATCCACTCAAGATCGAAACGAGATTGGGAAACAAACCTTGATGATTCTTCGGGGTAGATTACTGTTGGCCATGATCTCTCGCTGCCGAATTCGATCGATCAGAGTTAGGGTTTGAAGAGAATCGAGAACACTTTCGTCTCGTCTATAGAATTTGCAGAAACGTACACTCTCTACTCACCGGATTCTCACATCGAGGAGGAAGAAGATGATGATTCAGATAAATTTTTTTTACTGATTGATTAGTTTAGGTTTAATTAATTAGTGATATAGTGGTCATTTTCCAATTAAAAATCTGGTGGTATAGTTGGTTAGTGTATTATTGTAAAGTGGTATATGAGAAATTGTATTTTTGACAATTCCCCTTATTTTTTTACTCATTACGTGGTAATGGAATTAAGATTGAAGTATCAAATATAATTTTGAAATATATATATATATACTTTTAAAGTAATTGAGTTTGATGAATATCCACCATACAAATCATAATAGTATCATTGATATTATAAATCCATAATATATTATGTGATGATACTTTGGAAAGACAAATAATTTAAGATTCTTTCAATTTATGTAATGATATACCAAACGTGCTTCTTAATTTCTATGCAGGTAAATTTTGTAAAGACTCACAGAAGATACAAATAATGAATAAAAAAGAATGTGTGATATGCTAAGAAAAATATATTAAAGGAAAAATATATATTGAGGGATAAAATATCTTAAAATTATCATATAATCATGTTTTCGACCATACACATTTTACATGGTTTCAAACCAATCACATTCAACTAGTTGTTATAACTTATTTTACTAATTTAGTAAATGATTATATTGGATTGTGTTTACCTTTAAGTAGTTTCAAATATCCAAAAAATTTAAATAAATAAGCTAAATGAATAATAAAACATATATCTTATTTGGTATTGATATATTTCTAACTTTTTTTACAACCAAACATATAAACAAAATATTGGTTTAAATATTTTAAATAAAAGAATATAGTTGCATACAAGATTATTTTGTAAAACATGTATTTTTCAGAAACAATTATAAACAATTTTTATAAAATGTTATTTTGTAATCTATAGCATATTTATTTTTATAAAATGAGTTTCCGTGCGATATCGCACGGGTCCCTTACCTAGTCTCTATAATTAGTAAGTTGATTAATTAATTCCTTAACATTTTCTTTTAAGCTGACTATCACAGATTTTGTTTTTCCAAATCACTATGTTGCTAGCAAGTATCAAGTGCTGTTACAAACTTAAAAATACATTTAGCTTTTACTTAATTTGAGTTATTGTTTACCTAAAAGAACATGGGCAAAACTAACGTAAGACAGCAAAACAATCATTTTATTTTAATCATTCACTCCTCATGATTCACAAACAGATAATGAATCTATGTAACTGTGACGTATGATAACTTTCCATATGACCAGGATTTCAAGTACGTAGACGACGACGTTTTGCCTGACGGGACTTTCGTGCCAAGAGGCTCGACGGTGACATACTCAATTTACTCGATCGGACGAATGAAAACGATTTGGGGTCAAGATTGTCTCGAGTTCCGTCCAGAGCGGTGGCTCACAGCTGAAGGTGACCGGTTTCGAGACTCCTAAGGATGGTTTTAAGTTCGTAGCGTTTAACGCGGGACCAAGGACCTGCTTGGGAAAAGACTTGGCTTATCTCCAAATAAAGTCGGTGGCTTCAGCCGTTCTCCTCCGTTACCGGCTGTTACCAGTTCCCGGTCACCGCGTTGAGCAGAAGATGTCGCTGACGCTCTTCATGAAGAACGGTCTACATGTCTACTTGCAACCTCTTGGTAAGGTGGTTACTATTGATACTTTTCTATGATTTTTTTTTGTATTATGATATATGCATTTCTGTGACTTTTGTTTGTTCAAAGTTTGTTCCTTTTGGAATAAAACTCTAGTGGTTATACTGAGTAAAAAAATTAATTGAATTAATGGACTTATCTTTAAATAACCAATTTCATAACGTAAGTGTGGGAATCAATTTCGCACGGACCTCTAGCTAAAACAACTACAATAATGGACGACTTATATTTTGATTAACCAATTTATAACGTAAGAGGGATGTAATCTCGCACTAACCACTAGCTAAAACAACCACTTTAATTACTTGAACAAAATGACTTGGAAGTGAATAAATAATAATAATAATAATAACAATAATAATAATAATAATAATAATAATAATAAAGGATTAAACTATAAAATGAAGAAAATATTCGGCTGCGAATTAAAGAAACACATAAAACATAATTGTTTTAATACGAGAAGACGCTTGAATCTTGTGTTCTATATAAAGTTTTAAGAACATAAATTATTAAAGTAACCGAAGAGAAAGATAGAGAATGACCATAATCATGTTAAAAATGATCGCATAATATCACCATGATCATGTTGGTAGCTAGAACAATGGGAAACACTTGTTGCTACCTTGAATAGAACCAGAGAGCATCTCCATCAGATCCATCTCTCTTTTTTCTCCTGTAGAGTTAGCCTGAGGCAGAAGCAACTCGCTATGGCCTCCCTGCTCTACGGTAGTGGAGGACGTGGAAGAAGAGGAAGACGGAAAATGCGGGTTGGAGTAGGACGACGCCGTACCATTCAGCAAGTAAGACAAGTAGACATCAGACGCAAGGTGCGGTTTATTCTCGGGAACGGCAGCCATTGCTTGATCCTGCTGATGAGTCCATACACTTTTGTGGGAGTTAGGATTCTTGATCATGCTTACCTCGTCAGAAGTCTGGCTTAAACCAATGTTGTCAAGAGAAACCGGGTGGTTTGCAAAGATGTTTTGTAGGTAAACCAGCTCTTCGTCATATGGATCGCCAAGGACAGATGATGTAGAGTCTCCATCCGAATAGGTCTGATCAAGATTCGGTGTAGAAAGCGCACTCATGGAGCTCCCTTTCTTTTTATTGTCATTGTCCTTGTTGTTGACATTATTGTCGATGCTTTTGATGTAGTCTTGGAGAATGCATGGCCTTTTAGCTGCTGGAGAGAGTTCGCTATCATCGTTATCCGTGTTTGCTTGTCGACGTTTTTGTTTGCGTTTTGAGTTTTGGCGTCGTTTAGTCGCGTTCCAGTGATTCTTGATAGAATTCTCGGTGCGTCCTGGTATGAGTTTTGCGATCTCCGCCCACTTGTTCCCAATTCTTTTGTGTGCTTCTACAAGAACCCTTTCTTCTTCTTCACTCCATCCATCTTTCTGATAACACATGAGAAAAACGTAAATAGAGACTTATATATGTTAAAAGTTAAAACCCTAGATCTACACAAACATATGCTATAAAGTATAAGCACAATCACAAAACGAGAATTATTAAGAAAAAACCTTGATATCAGGACGGAGATGATTATGCCATCTCTCACGACATTGTTTGCCTGCTCTTCCCTCAAGTTTTTCCGAGATCATTGCCCATTTCCTCTCCCCAAGTTGCCTCACTAATCTGATCAACTTCCTACATACATATTCGTTCGTATTTACGAATGCGTAACTATAGATTTAGATTTTTTATATAGAGGCATGAACTTATCGACGTCAATATATATATATGCACAAATCTACATAAAATAAATCTTTAAATATATACTACCTGTCTTCTTCAGTCGTCCATTGCCCTTTGATAAGATTCTTGCATTGTCGCTTCTTCGTAGGGTTTTGATAATCTCTGGTTGCATCATTAACGACCATGTCCCCAATAGGGATCCTGCCATGGACGACCAAATGTTTCTCCTTCCTTGGATCAAACGTAAGATTCTCTTTGTTCTCATTTTTGATCTCAGTCGCCTTTGTCTTCTTCATGATCGGTGGGTGTCGGTCTCTTGAATAATCTTGTTTCTTGGGACATAATGTATCATTCTTTTGGCCGTATAAGAATCTCTCCACGGCGGTTAACGGAGGCGCAGCTCCGTGGACAAGGCGTCGGTTCTCCATTGAGGAATAATAAAAGATGGATAGAATGGAGAGGAGAGCACAAAGGAGAGAGTTTAGCTAGTAACAAGGAATATGAGAGAGCTTAATCAGTTGCTATATAGACTAATGAATTAATTACCCATTAAATTATACGAATTCTTATATTTTCTTTTTAAAAAAATTAAAGGAGATAAAAATTTATATGCATTTAAAGTTAAAAGAAAATAATGAAAAGAAGCTGATTAAGAAGACTACAAAATCTGATAACTAAAACGTATCGATATTTTAATTGACTACTATATGTATATTAGACCCATTAGTCAGTAAATTTCAAATCGATATTTCTTCAAAATCCTCTCATTTCATTTCCTATTATATATACGTTATACGAGTCTACGACGCCATTGTTGCTTATTAAACAGTATTTACCAGCGAACATAAGTTGATTGTAGAACAATATCCAATAATTTTTCTAATGACTACTCGTTTGTTTGGCAGCAAAACTCATGAACTTTTGTCGTCTTTAGTTATTTTCATTCTGCGATATAAGTAAAATATTCACTAAAAGATGATACTTAAATAGGAAAGGCAATCAAGGCCGTGCAATATGCCAAATGGCGACAGGACTAGGTGGTTTGTCTTTAGCTAATGGTAATTACGAATAAATTAATCATATTTCGCAAAGACGATCACATCCTCGTGAGAGTAACAAGACCTATAATGTGAATAAAGGGTAGTTTAGGAATAGCCGAAGTTAATTTTGCTTGTATATTTGTAACTGACCAAGTGGTAAATGGAGAGACCATCAATGGTAATTTATATGGCGCCAAATGAAAATATGGAAAAATAGTTATGCATGAATTAAAGATTAGTTGACTACCAGTAGTTATTTTCGAAGGACAGCTTAAAGAGAAGAAGACTAAGCCATCCAGCCACATTTAATTGTTTGAGTCTGGAGTAACGTATTCTGTATAAAAATTTCAATAAGCTTTTTGACAGTAATTTCAATAATCTCTTGGTCCTTTATTACTCGAAAAGAAATATACCTTATAATTAATATTTTCTCAGTTTATTTTTTTTTGAAAGAATATTATACGTATTCTGTATAATATTTTCTCAGTTTGTTGGGTCCTTAAATCATATAAAAATGAGCTTATGTGGGTGTAAGTTTCATTTTCGCCTTCTGTAATCTTTCGAGATTGCATTATCTTCATTGATTTTAGACCGTGAACTTCAGCTATATAACTATGCTTAAGAGTTAAGACATTAGCATATATCGGAAGCCAAGAGATCAGACATAGAATCAACGAGATTACTCAAACATAAGGATTATATTGATTAATTATATTAAATATTTTCAGATTGAATCAGGAATATCAGTATAAACAACAATGGGGCTTCTGACTTTATGGGTGCCATCAGACCATATTAAACTTGCAGAAGAAGGCAGCTTTGGGTCGATACTGCTGCCTGAAACAGTCACGGTGAAAGACTGCTTCTCCTTCACCGACTTCATAAATAGGACATTAGGTGTAACCTTGACACTGAGCTTAGTCCCGTGATTTAAGACAATCTCCGATTTGTATGTAGAGTTGGGGATACCGACGTTGGTGACGGTTCTGTTGAAAGTGATTGTGAAGGAGCTATTAGTTTCCGAAAGTTTAGCCGACATTGAAGGATAGTTGAGGTTTCTTGGTAAAGTCTTTCCACTACAAGTGACTGCTTCACCGGTAATGAGTCTAAGGGTTTTGGAAGTGTAGTTCAAGCCGCAGAGAAAGGTGATGTAGTCTGCTTTGTCCAGTTCGTAGACAAGTCCAGGATTTAGAGCGGCTATTGGGTCAACATGGCCGGCTCCATAAGCGAACTCGGTTGATGCAAACCCAGTGTCAGAAGCATTCATCGACCAAGCTGCAAATGTTAATTAAGAGACACCATAAAAGAACAGAGTTATTAGTCAGAAGGTTACTTGTGTTACAAGGAATTAAAATCTGGATATGAGTATTGCTTACCGGTTGTCATGATGGCAGATTGGATCACGGCTGGAGACCAGTCAGGATGAAAGCTCTTGATGTAGGCAGCCACGCCAGCAACGTGTGGACAAGACATTGAAGTTCCAGATATAACAGAGTAGTTCACATGTCTTCTTTCGAGTATCCTGTCATCGGATGGTGAACCCATAGGTGAAAAAGCAGCGAGAATCTCCACTCCTGGTGCTGTTATATCCGGCTGCATTTTGATCAAACATTTTCTGTCAAAACCATATTTTAAAACAAAATCGAACAAAGATAATAAAACAGTATATGTCACCTTAAGAAGGTCAACAGCGATAGTGTTTGGACCACGAGAAGAGAAGGAAGCAACTTTAGGAGCTTTATTCTGATTAAAGACTGCCTCAGTTTTTAGAACAGTGCCTTGTGTGGAGCTGAGGAAAACAAACATAGATATATCAGGAGTTCAGGACAAAAGAAAAATCTGGAGAATATTTAAGTTCATGAAACAGAGAGTAGTTACTTTGTGGACTGAACGTCAGAGAGAAGAAAGTCAAAGTCATCTGGTGATAGAGCAGAGAGGGGAAGAGGGCTAACGATGGCGAAGTTTCCGGTGTCTTTAATTATGGTTGCAACAGCTTCATCTGAACTAAATGAATATATGCTCACCAATATTTTTCCCTTTTTGACCTGAGATCTTTGGGAGACAAGAGGATAGTTCTTTCCTTGCAGATCAAAAGCACTCACTGATCTCCCCTGTTAAGGACAAAAACAGATGTCTGAAAGGGACAAAGAAGATACTATTATCATAGGAATGAGAATGTTACTTGATACTTACTGTAAATGTCTTGCCGTTTTGAATAACAACTTTGGTCAGAAACTCACGGTTTGTTGTGCTGGCTCCAACGGTTAATATCCACGGCGCAACGCTACTGACTGTGTTTGCACTCGGACCGCTGTTACCCGCTGAGTTCACAGTGAGGATCCTTTTGGCCATAGCGTGGAAAGCCCCGATGGCGGTTGTGTCCTTTTCGTAACTGTCGGCCTCTCCCTCTCCCCCGATGGAGATGCTGATGATGTCCACACCATCTGCTATTGCGTCATCGAACGCAGACAGTATAGAATCTGAGCTGCATTCTTTCCTGTCGCAGACTTTGTAAGCAGCGATTCTAGCAGCTGGAACTCCGCCTCTAGCCGTTCCATTGCCGATGCCAAAGAAGCTTGTCCCCGCAACTGCGTTTCCAGCCGCTGTAGACGCTGTGTGTGAACCGTGGCCGTCGAGGTCCCTAGTGCCTTCGCCTATGTAGTCTCTTGCTCCAATCAACTTGCTGAAAAAACATTGAAAAATCGTCAGCCTCTTCTTTAAAACAATAGTAATCTTTTTACCAAAAAAAAACAATAGTATTTTTTTTTGAATAATATGTAATTTTTTTTTTTTTTGAATAAATTGTAATCTTCTAAGAAGGAACATAAATAGATTTACTTGTTGCATGTGAAGTTTTTGCCGCCTGAACAAACACCTTTCCATTTCTTTGGTGGAGGACCAAAGCCTTTGTCCGAGAAGCTCTCTGATTCTGGCCAAACACCAGTGTCTATGACACCGATGATAGTATCACTCTCTACTGCCAAGTTTCGCTTTGTATTCTTTCCTTCCTTTAACCCCATGAAGTCCCAAGACGCAGTCGTTTGGAGTTGTAACTTCTTGTTCGGGAACACAGACACAACTCCCTCCATTTCTAAGACAAAAATGATACATTGGTTTCAGTTATCTAACAACATAAGTGTGTCTCTGTCAAAGATTACTCACCGGCTATTCTTTCTCGTTCTGGCTCAGAGAGCCGGGCAGCGAACCCATTGAAACTCCTCTTGTAACTTCTCACCAAACGACCTTCGATCGAACTGTATATATAAATAGTGTGTATGATGTATTATCTTTTTTTTTGACTAATAATGTATGATGATTATCACTTGTTAGAATCCTCATCATACGCAAACAAATTATAAATTATTAATGGTTAGAGAACGAATCTGTTAATTAGCACCTTTCTCCAGTGATCTCTTGAAGGATGCTAGTGTGATGAGACATTGGTGTGTATTCTATCCCAGACGGAAGTGATCCCATGTAGACAATATACACCTTCATGAATTATATTATATCATCATGTATGTATGATGGATTGGATTCGATCAATATATAAACAAAATACTTGATAATCGTTAATTATGAGGCCATACCTGTTTATCTTGAGGATCCTCTGTAACTGCTGAGACTGAACTCAAGAACAAGACGAGTACACATGAGAGGAGACAAAATGAGTTTGCTGGTAATTTCTCCATTTTTTTATAAGATGAAGTAATCTGTAAATTTTTATGGGATGGACATGCATGATAAGATGCATATATAGTAGAAACTCTTCTGGTCCTGTTTCTCTTATTGCAATTATTTTACCATAATTTGAATGACTTGTATTAATAATATCATTGAACATTGACCTGTTTTAGTCAACATTGTATATACATAACTAATTTGTCACATCTACTTTGAAGTCAAACTCTCATTTTCAACTTCTTGCTGAAAACTAAAATCTCCTTAACTTTTTAGGAAGTGATTTCCTTATTTGTCATCATTACATTATTTTTTAAATAGGGATGAAATGACTTTTGAAAAATATGCATGGCATTAAATTAAATTGACATAATTAATTTCTTTTATAAATATTTATGTTTTTGGAAGTATTTTAAAATATAATAATGACTAATAACTTATATATCATCTTTTATATGTTGAGAAGCAATGTGGTTGAGAACGAATGCGGTGATGACATATAAATGTTGACTAAAAATTCAGAATGACAAAAAATTTAAACGTAATAATAATTAATAAAGTATATATCATCTTTTATATGTCATCAGCACATTTATTCTCAAAAAAAAATTATGACATGACTTTTTGAAATGTGATGTAGCATTCGATCTAATTGTGACATTTACAATTTTTTTAATAAATATTAAAATTTTTGGCAAAAAAATATATGATAATGACTGATAACTCTATATCACCACTGAAATAATTTTTCTGTGTAAATATTCATTTTTGACATGATTTTTAAAATATGGTAAAATGATATATCGTATTTCTGTTTAAATATTTATATTTATTTTTTATCAAAATTAATCGTAATATGCCTTGACCAATACCAAGTTAAAGCAGAACTAATCAAATATTTTTTGTTGATAATTAAATGTTTGAAATTTTATTTAAATTTATTGGTTCATTAGTTTAATGAGAAAATTATTTTTTCCTGGTTAAAATATTTTAATAATACCAAAATTAGTATTTATATATTATACATATTTAAAACTAAAGGATAACAGACATTTAAAATCAATAAATAGGGAATATTTAAAATAAATAATCGTTAAATACAATATAATATAAATAAAATTATTCTTATATAATAAAATTTTAACTCTGTTGAATATTAAATAAAATCAAACTGGAATATAAACCAAATCCAAATAGACAAAACAAATAATCAACACTAAACGTAAATAACACATTCTTTTAAAATAAAATAATATTAAATTTAAAGTTATTATTTTTGTATGCTCATGGTACATAAAAATTCCTTGTCTATGTTAGAAATGAATCTTATTTCTCGTTGTTTTATATTTTTTCTTGACAACAAACGGTTGTTCTATCACTCCAAACTAGAGATGGAATTCAGACCCGAATAGAACAACCAATAAAAACTAAACTCATGTGAAATGCTCTCGCAGTACTACCTAGTGAGTCAACTGTGCTATTTTGTGCCCTCGGAACGTGAATGATCTTCCAAGTCTTGGAAGCATTCTTGAATGGATGCTAACTTTGAGAATTCCGTTGAAAAGCCTGGCCAAGTTATCAGATTTTTGATCATCGAAATTAACTCCTTGCAGTCTATCCCGAAATACTGGCATGTTTTATGTTGAATCATATTCTCTATCGACCAAATGAGAGCATCCAATTCTGAATGTAAAGGGAACTATCATCTCTCCTTGTTTTTCAATCTTATGAGTTCTACTTTGTCTAGCCATACCCAACCGTACCTTCTGTATTGGGATTCTACAGTCCAAGATGCATCTACCAAACAAATACTTTGTAAGCTTTAAGGCTTGTGTATTTTGTGTCTAGTGTGGTGGCTGTGCATCATCTCTGGGTTTTTAGTTTGCATCAAACTAAGCATTGCACTCACTTTGAGCGTGTATAATTAGCCCCGCTGGCTCTCAATTGATTCCTCTAAATAGCTTATTGTTCCTGACTTTTCATAGATACCAGATGATCTATGGGTATGGATCTCTGTCTAACCCCGGGTCTTCTATTCCATTTTTTCTCTAGATTAGATAATCAAGATTAGAGTAAACATTCGATATGGGAAAAATGGTTGGACATAATGGGGTCGAGGCTAGAATCCAAGTTTGTAAAGCAGGTGGGCATTCAAAAATATGGCATGACTTTATAGTCCTCTTTATCTTCAGTTTGCAAAATAATTGTCATGATCAGAAATATATATATATGAATATCAGCATGAACGTAGAACATTCAATGACATGGTCAAGGCATCGTTCGAGACTAATGGGGTGGAGTCGTCCAACGATCAAATTTTCTGACACTCAAGTCAGAGAAAACACAGTACGAATGATTGGATAGCTAGTTCTAATGGTTTGGACTGTGATTGTGCCACAGACGGTGCGAAACAGTAATGTATAAATTTATTATGATAACAAGATTGAATTTATTATGATAACTGATGACTATGATAACCTGATAATGCTTCATCAGTACCCATCAGTATAAACAACAATGGGACTTTTCACATTATGTGCACCATCAGACCATATTAGATTAGCAGAAGAAGGCAGCTTTGGGTCGATATTGCTTCCTGAAACAGTCACGGTGAAAGACTGCTTCTCTTTCACCGACTTCATAGACAGAACATTAGGCGTAACCTTGACACTGAGCTTAGTCCCGTAATTTAAGACAATATTTGATTTGTATGTAGAGTTGGGGGCACCGAGGTTGGTGACGGTTCTGTTGAAAGTGACGGTAAAGGGGCTCTTAGATCTAGCAAGTTTAGCCGACATTGAAGGATAGTTGAGGTTCCTTGATAAGGTATTTCCAGTGCAAGTGACGGCTTCACCGGTAATGAGTTTAAGGGCTTTAGAAGTGTAGTTGAGGCCGCAGAGAAAAGTGATGTAGTCTGCTTTGTCCAGTTCGTAGACAAGTCCAGGATTTAGAGCGGCTATTGGGTCGACATGGCCAGCTCCATAAGCAAACTCGGTTGATGCAACTCCAGTTTCAGAAGCATTCATCGACCAAGCTGCAAATGTTAATTAAGAGTCACCATATAAGAATAAAGTTATCAGCCAAAAGGTTACTTGTGTTACAAGAAACTAAAAGATGTACATGGATTTTGAGTTACCGGTTGTCATGATGGCAGATTGGATCACGGCTGGAGACCAGTCAGGATGAAAAGTCTTGATGTACGCAGCCACGCCTGTAACGTGTGGACAAGACATTGAAGTTCCAGATAGAACAGAGTACTTCACATGTCTCTGGTCAATTTCATCTGAAGGTGAACCCAAAGGTGAATACGCAGCGAGAATCTCCACTCCTGGTGCTGTTATATCCGGCTGCATTTCAATCAACCTTTGCCTCTTAAAATCATATTTGTAAACATAATCGAACAAAGATATAACAGTATATGTCACCTTTAGAAGGTCAACAGCGATAGGGTTCGGACCACGAGAAGAGAAGGAAGCAACTTTAGGCGCTTTCTGATTAAAGACCGCCTCAGTTTTTAGAACAGTGCCCTGCGTCGACCTGAGAATAACAAACATAGATATATCAGGACAACAGAAAAAAATCTGGAGCGTAGATAAGTGCATGAAACAGAGAAAGTTACTTTGTGGAGTTAACGTAAGAGACAAGAAAGTCAAAGTCATCTGGTGATAGAGCAGAGAGGGGACGGGCGCTTATGGTGGCATAGTTTTTGTAGTCTTTATTTATGGTTGCAACAGCTTCATCTGAACTAAATGAATATATGCTCACCAATATTTTTCCCTTGGCCTCAGATCCTTGGAAGACAAGAGGATAGTTCTTTCCTTTCAGATCGAAAGCATTCACTGATCTCCCCTGTTAAGACAAAAACAGCTGTCTGAAAGGGAGAAAGAAAGAAGATACTATTATCATAGAAATGAGAATGTTACTTGATACTTACCACAAGTGTCTTGCCGTTTTGGATAACAACTTTGGTCAGAAAGTCACGGTTTGTTGTGCTGGCTCCAACGGTTAATATCCACGGCGCAACACTACCAACTGAGTTTGGCTTCGGACCATTGTTGCCGGCTGAGTTCACAGTGAGGATCCCTTTGGCCATAGCGTGGAAAGCCCCGATGGCGGTTGTGTCCTCTTCGTACCTAAGGGCCGTTCCCCTTCCCCCGATGGAGATGCTGATGAGGTCCACACCATCTGCTATTGCATCATCGAATGCAGACAGTATAGCATCTGTTTTACACCCTAAGCTGTCGCAGACTTTGTAAACAGCGATCCTAGCAGCTGGGACGCCGCCTCTAGCGGTTCCGTTGCCGATACCAAAGAAGCTTGCCCCCGCAACTGCGTTTCCAGCCGCGATGGATGATGTGTGTGAACCGTGGCCATCGAGGTCCCTGGTGCCTTCGCCTGTGTAGTCTCTTTCTCCGATCAACTTGCTGAAACATAGTAAACAACGTCAGACTCTTCTTAAAAACAATGCTAATATTTTAAGAGAGACATTTGGAGAATTACTTGTTGCAAGTGAAATTTTTGCCGCCAGAACAAACACCTTTCCATTTCTTTGGAGGAGGACCAAAGCCTTTGTCCGAGAAGCTCTCTGATTCTGGCCAAATCCCAGTGTCAATGAGACCGATGATAGTGTCACTTTCTACAGCTAGGTTTCGCTTTGTATTATTTCCTTCTTTTAACCCCATGAAATCCCAAGACGCTGTCGTTTGGATTTGTAACTTCTTGCTCTGGAACACAGACACAACTCCTTCCATTTCTAAGACAAAAATGAGACATTGGTTTCAGTTATCTAACAATATAAGTAGGGCTCGGAATAAAATCCGTAACTCAAAGTCCGAACCGAAAAAGCCGATCTTTACCTGGTCTGAAATTTAAGAAATAGCCGAATGGTTTTATAAAGGTATTACAAAACATATACGAATTCAAAGTTATTAACCGAACCCGAAAAAAGTCAAAACATACCCAAAGAAACCGATCTAAATATCCAAATTAAGATGCAATATAAATATCTGAAACATAAATATGTACTTCAAATATTCAACTTCATATTTATTTTGATATGATATCTACCAATAAGTATTTAAAATTTAAACAAGTACTTTAAATACTCAGTTTTTATAAATACTTATATATTTTATGTTTTGCTTTTAAATTTTAGATTTTACTTCAGATCATTGACAAAAAAAAAAGATTTTACTTCAGATATATCAGAACTGATTCGATATAATCTGAATCCGAACGATATATGGTTACTTTATGGGTTCTATGATGTGATATAAAACCGAACTAAAACCGATGTGTCTGAACTCTACTCGTACTTGCAAATTTACTATAATGAGATCTAAAAAATGTTATAAGATAGAACCGAAATTCGAAAAACCCAATCTAAACTCGAACAGGTACCTAAACGCCCATGCCTAAACATAAGTTAAAAAGATAAGTGTGTCTCCGTCAAAGATTACTCACCGGCTATTCTTTCTCGTTCTGACTCAGAGAGCCGGGCAGCGAACCCATTGAAACTCCTCTTGTAACTTCTCACCAAACGACCGTCGATCGAACTGTATATATTATATGTGTATAATGCATGTATCACTTGTTAGAATCCTCTTCATAACGTAAACTAATTATAACTTATTAATGATTAGAAAATGAATCTGTTAATTAGCACCTTTCTCCAGTGATCTCTTGAAGGATGCTCATGTGATGAGACATTGGTGAGTATTCTAGCCCATACGGAAGTGATCCCATGTAAACAATATACACCTTCATGAATTATATTATGCCATCATGTATGTATGATGGATTGGATTCGATCAATATATAAACAAAATACTTGATAATCGTTAATTATGAGACAATACCTGTTTATCTTGAGGATCATCTGTAACTGCTAAGACTGAACTCAAGAACAAGACGAGGACACATGAGAGGAGACAAAACGAGTTTCCTGGTAATGTTTGCATTTTCTTATAAAATGAAAGAAATGTTTCTGTTATCTGTAAATTTCTATGGGATGGACATGATAAGATGCATAAATATATAGTAGAAAACTCATCTTGATATGTTTCTCTTATTGCAATTATATTAACATAATTTGAATGGTATATACATCAATCTCCTTGAACATTGACCTGTTTTAGTCAACATCCCATATATATTAATAGAGAATCATTTAAAGAATTATAACTTTAAATTTGTATTATTTTAAAAAACTTTGCTTATGTGTCACCTAATTAGGATGTCAATTTGGTTTACGTGACAGCATAAGAATCAATTAAAAAATTTATAATTATTCCAAAATCTAATTGCTAAAGAATCTTATATTAACCCAAACGTAAAAGTCTATGATAAGATGTATTAATAAACCAAACTCGAGACCCACTGGGCATATTAACAATTACGTATCAATGTATCATGATAGTTTTCTTATTAAAATATTTTTAGTCATTGTTTAGGAAAGCAACATACCAAGAACATGGATTTTCTGCCTCAAATATCGACAGTTATGTATAAATGATAGTTTCCTTAAGATTTTAATACAATTAACTTAATACTCTTATGCGTAAAAATATCCAATATAATTTCTTTGAGGTAGAAGAGAAGAAAAAATATGGAAAATTTATATTTAAGATGCAAAAACTTTGTCACCAAAGCAAGAATTGAAAATATTCTTTGGGGAAGTTAAAGAAAATTATAGTAAGTGCAAATCATATTCGTTAATGGTAATTATAGACGAAGTTAACCTATAAGCTCATCCTATTTAAACGATGAGTATCCCTAACGATACCGTAATCTTTTTAACTAGCAAATCAGCCAAATTACCATTAACCCGTTGCAAATAAGAGTGTCCTCTAACAAGTGTCCTCTAACAACAATATATTAACGTAGTGTGGTCTAGATACAAAGCCGAATCGCATATTGAATTTGACACAAACATATATTTATTTTGCATCTTATGTGTTTGCTTTTAAATTCTGTACATTTGTGTAAAATAGTATGCCTCATTCGATCGCCCAATGATGAACTTAATTCTGTCACCATGGAGAAATAGAAATATACATTGTCATGCCCCAAATAATACAATCAACAACATTATAATAGTATAATAATAAATTTAAATATCACATATAAATATGGTTAAACTTGGCAGTTTTGGTTGACAAAAAAACAGTAAAAAACTTGGCAATTGTGGAAAAAAACAAACCTAAAAACTTGGCAAATGTCCATTTTTTATTTTCAAATTTATAAATTCACTCCGCACAAGATGCAGATCTTACCTAGTTGTATCTATATTATTAAAACTAAACTATGCTTGAGATTTGTTTGGAACATAAATAGCAGAATAAAAATGAATATAATATTGTTTGAAAATCTGAATAACAGTATATTAAGAAAAAAAGTAATTAACAAATTTTTAAAAAATACATCCGCACTGACGCGAAGGTCAAAGTCTAGTTTACGTAATTAATTTGCACATCTACTTTGATGTCAAACTCTTTTTCAATTTCTTTCTGAAAACTCAAATCTTATAAACTTATGAAAAAATTACCAAAACGGAAGAGACAAACAACTACATTGTTCCTTTGCCATAAATCTCTTTTTTGTCCATTTTAGATTCAAATATTCCTGGTTAACTTTAGAAATTCATATCAATTATTTTAAGAGTCAGAAAATATGAAAATTATACAAAATGTACATAAACAAGAAGCAATCGTATGAAAAATATTTTGGTTGACTAAATATTAGAGGAACACAATTTCATTTTTGATCTACGGATAGCAGAAAACACAATCTAGTGTCTGCGAGAATGTAGATTGTAGTTTCAGTTAACTACATAAGTATCTGAAGCTCTTAGAACGTAATATCTACTTAATGGTCATTAGTTTACCATCGCAGATTGAATTAACTACTGTTTCCCAATGATCTGAACTACGGTAGATTTGACAAACTACGTTTTACTATTATATCTACTAACACAGAAACATAAAAGCTGCATATATATCTACACTCTAGGATATTGTGATTGTGTTATCTACCTCAATACTACATTCTACCTTAGCAGGATTTCGTTGCTTACCAGTCTGTGTTTAGCTATGGACGATAGAATTTGAGTTCTACCAAATTCGTAATCACGATATTCCTTAAATCTCTCTAAAATCTGTTAAGAAAATATTTTGTAAATTTTAATGTTCCAAAATTTTCGTGTTTCTTTATCATTTTTTTTTTTAAAATATCAACAAGTACACTAGATTCTAATTTCTAAAACACTAAATTTAATTTGTTAAACACTAAACTTTAACTCATTAAACATTAAATTCATTATCATTATTTATTTGATTTAGGCTTTAGGTTTTGAATTCTATGTGATTAAGGGTTTAGGGTTTAAACCCTATTTGTGAAACTATATTTGTAAATCTTAGTCAAATAAAATGTTTGATGTGGTGGCTTATTAAATACATATAAGAGTTGATTACTCTGTAGGACGCTTTTTGAGTTTGTATTTCATTTAGAGACACATTTTGTAGAAGCACTTTCATGTGGGGTTGAGACATTTTTGGACAACTATATCCTTGTGGGAAATGGGATGTTGGCGCATTTTTTTGGGGAACAAGTTGGGTTTCGACTGAGTTATCTTTGGTGCATTTATGTCTGTAAGTTTATAGATAAAAGAGCTATTTTCCACCATTAGATTAAAAAGGTCTGTAAGCCGTCACACCCAAACCTCTCTGATCTGATCTTCGTTTCTTCCCCCGGTGGCGCTTGTCGCTTATGCCGGGGGAGATCTCTCTTTTCTCTTTCAGCTTTTTCATCAATTTGATTTTTTGTCACTTAGTTTTATGGTTTTTTTAAGATCTCTTCGCCACTTGTGACGGGTTGTTCTACCGTGTTTCTGAGCGGGTTTTCGAAGGTTCTGGTGGCTCTTCTTCACTCTCCCATGTGTTTATGTATTGGAGGTGCACTTCATATAAAGAAGCAGTGGTGGTGGTGATAACAGTTACAGGAGTTCGGTGGTATTAGTTGTGGTTGTTGTGTGAACTCAACCTCCTTTTCAGTGATTCTTTTTGGTGTATGTGTTTTGCAACGGATCTGGTTGTGTTCCGGATTGGAAGTTCAACGGTCAGGTGCCTGGTTAGACTTATGCCGGAGCGGAAGATCGACGGTATTCTTATTGGTGTGCTTATTTTCTTTGGAAATTTATCTTTACCATAGCCCCTATTGGTTTGCGTGGAATCTTTAGTTTCTAATCTATTGTGTCGATCCATACCTTCATGGTCAACGGTTCGGTGGGCTGCCCTGAACAATCCGTATTGGTTTCTTGGGCTGCCCTGAGCTTACTCGGCAAGAACTGAACTGCTTCCAACACTGCTGTGATGAAGTAGTGATTGTGGCTGCAAATAGAGTAGCAACTGACATCGCTGTTAGTGTCACTAAGAATGGACGGGTTCAATTCTATGTAGCTCGTGGAGGTCCAAGTTGGCTTACTGATAACATTCTTGTTGATGCTGTCTCCTCTCCTTCTACAAACTCAAGAGTCAAGATGAGCCTGCAATGGCTTCACCTAATGGAGTATGAAGCCATTTATATCTTCAAAAACTCCTTTCTCTTTGTAGGGTTTTTTCTTTCGTTTAAGCACCTACTGGTGTATGTTTTTTTTTGCTTGTCTTCTCTTTGTTTCTCTCAGAGCATTGGCTGTGGGGGGGATCAAACTTTTGGAAGTTATTTCAATGAGAAAAAAAAAAGATTAAAAAGGTCTGTTTAATCGAATGGCTGGAATTGAATCTTGGAGAGTATGTCAGTTTGACAAAGACGTGAATTAAATGTTTGTGTTCGGTGGGAGAATCTAAGAAACCGAGCTCAAATTTGTTTGAGGATAACATCTATTTTGAGAGGATTTCGAAGGTAAAATTTGTTTTGATTATGCTAATTTTTGAACTAATATATTAATATATATATTATATTAATATTTACACAAAAATTATGTGGATATGGACATAAGAAATGTATATAAAAAATGTGGACATGTGCAAAGAATGTGTTTCTTAAAATGTGGACATGGACAAAATCTGAGGACCAAGATACGTGAACAAGGTTTTATAGAAAAAATCTGTAGATAAAGATTCGTGGACAAAGGTCTCTCAATCCCTTCAAGGTGTTCCATCTTTCCACGAGCGGTGTAACTCATATTTACGCATTATAGTGAACTTGTCAACCTCAGTGACCTGAGTGTGTCCAGAGGTATCAACATGAATTCGAGAACGTAGGCCTTTTCCACACTTCTTAAGACCCAAGACTAATATTCAAAATTATGCTAGGCGTAAATCGGGGGCTTTATGACCATTAGACTCATGTAGCCAACAAAAACTTTGAGAAACTATACGAATTGTAATGGTGTTGGTATGTGACATTGTCTGCAATTTCCTTTACCACAACAAACGAGACACAAACACACAAACAGTAAAACACAGACGCAATTAAAAGAAATTTTTACGCTTAGACATACTTTTCCTCACACCCATATCACTTTAGCATATTTTTCCCATGTCCAGTACCTTTTTGTGTTATATCTACCAGAAATTAATTACAAAGAAAAAGTCTAACTAATATTTAAATTTTAACCAAATTGGTCATGTTTTTGCTAATACCTCTTTTTTTAACTTGGGGAAATTTCGACTTATAAATTCCACCTCTTATACTAAAAGTACACTACATGCAGAAAGTAACTATAACCGTAAAAGTATAGACCAAAAGTATATCAATAGGTAAAGCGAAATTTTTACGCTTAGACATACTTTTCCTCACACCCATATCACTTTAGCATACTTTCCCCATGTCCAATACTTTTTTGTGTTATATTGTCTAAATTACCCCCAAACCAGAACAAGCTAAGTCACTTATTAAAAATAAAACCCCTCTTTCTTAGCCTCTCATCTCATTATCACCATTATCTTACTCTCTTCTCTCTTTCTTCTTCCTGCATCTTGAAATCAAAATTTTTATGGCCGATGCTTACAAATCTTGCATGAACTCCAACAAAATTGTCAAGATAAGCTTCAAAATCTTTATTTTGATTCCTACCTTCACCATCCTCATCCTCCTTCTTCTTTTGACGGCAGACACATAGATCTCATCTAATTATATCAACAAGCAATCTAACGGTGGTTAAAAAAGCTCAAACTTCCATAAATCTACCAGAAATTAATTACAAAGAAAAAGTCTTAACTAATATATAAATTTTAACCAAGTTGGTCATGTTTTTGCTAATGCCTCTTTTTTAACTAGGGGAAATTTCGACTTATAAATTCCACCTCTTATACTAAAAGTACACTACATGCAGAAAGTAACTATAACCGTAAAAGTATAGACCAAAAGTATGTCAATAGGTAAAGCTCTCCAATTAAAAACGGTGACACATAAACACAAAGAACTAGGGCTGGGTTGCGGGTCAAACCCGCTCCACAGACCCACCAACCCGCGGGTTTCAATTTTTTTTTTTGCCAAAAAATCTGACCCGCACAACTCGCAAACAAGTAATTTTGTACCCGCATCCGCCCTGCTCAATTTTGCGGATAATCCGCAGGACCCGCGGGTTATAGATATATTTTTTAAAAATAATTATTTAATTTAATTATTATAAAAATTAGTATAAATAATATATTTATAAATAAAATTTTATATATTATTAAAATTTTTAATTTTTTTTTAAATTCCCGTAATTTTTTTAAAAAATATTTACTTTTTCTACAAAAAAGTATTTTTTCAAATTTTATTTTTTAAAAAATATGCGGGTCAGCGGGTACCCGCGATCCAAAATCCACCAACCCGCACCCGTCCCGCCTAAATTACTCATAACCCGCACCCGCACCCGCAAACCAATTTTTTCAAATTGGTCGACCTGCACCCGCCCCGCAGCGGGTCAAATGGGGCGGGGCCCACAGGTTAAAAATCATATTCGCAGACCTACAAAGAACATATACAAAATCAAAAAAGAAACATTTAGTGGGGTGTATTCAATTGAGAGTTTTAGTTGATTTGTATTAAAATGACAAATTCATTGTTATTCAAACGTGAATTTTAAAAATTCATTTAAAATCCACTGTTATTGAACTTGGCATTTTGTAAAGTACTCTAAAATCCACTGTTATTGAAAATATTTTAAGTTATGGAGTTTTAAAGTTTTCAGGTGATTTTAGGGTGTTTGGGTGGAATTTCTTAGTTAAAAAAATTAAAACTCAAATCCCATGGTTTTAGGTGATATTCTAGAGTGGTTTAGCAAAAGTCACCTAAATCTCTGCAACTTATTGAAATCATCTTAAACCCCATTAAAAATCAAATCAACTTCAATGTTAGATTGAATACACTCCTTACATTCGAAGACACATTTCAAGTTATTAATTACAGCGTGATTCAATTTGAGCTCCTAGCACACTTTCTGCCGAGAAAAGTGAAAAAATCCACATGTAAATTTCTGTTTTGCCGTGCTTTCACCACAACCTTTGATTCTTTTATTAATCCAATGGTTAAATTCAGTTAGACAGACTATGATTTGACTTATACCTACAAATATTACAGCCTTTGGAATAGTTGATAGATCTGAATCGATGGTGTATCGATTGTCTCTCGTAGAGAGCGAGAAGGATAGGAGAAGAGAGGGAGGATAGAGAGAGAGAGGTAGAGATAGGAGAGATAGCCTAGTAGAGTAGCGAGAGAGAGATCTGGAGAGCGCGCGATAGATCAGGTCTCGATACTCTCTCTCTATATCTCTTTCTCTACTATCTCTATCTATCTCTCTCTCTCTCTCTCTCTCTCTCTTCTCTCTCTCTCTCTCTCTCTCCGGGCGCGGCTCGCCCGTGCTGGCCCCGGGCGCCAGTACACTCACAGTATGTTTCCCAAGCCCCTTAGTTACGGACCTAAACGTTCCTCCTCGGTTCAACTCGATTGGAGTTAGTCCATCCTCGTAAGTGTTACACTAGAGCTAGGAAGGTTAGTTCTTCCGCGGAAGTGGTAGCATGTAAAACAAGGACGATCAACGTCGAACATCGATTCTTTACTCTATACGATTTATTTTGCGGAAAAGATAATCTTCTGAGAAATCGTATGAACGTTCGAAGGCTTAAAACGTGTCCACGGACTCACTTACGATTTTGGAGGTCCAAGCCCAATGGAAGCTATAGGATTTATCCTAACTCACGGAAGTAGGATAAATGCTAAGTTTCCGCGGATAAATGTCAAGACTCGAGGATAACTACGAAGATCGACAGAAAATGGAATATTTCCAAAAGAGATAAACTTGGGCCCAAAGGCAAAAGGGTAAACGGGCCACCAACCTAAAAACGACTATATAAGGAGGGCTGAGGCAGAAGAGAAAAGGATCAGAAAATCCTAGAATCTAGACTTAGAGAACTCCTGCTAGCTTGGAGAACTTAGAACTTAGGTGGTTAGGCCAGCGAGGCAGGACTTAGAACGTCTGGCCACCTCTTGTTCTAGTTTTATCTTCTCCGCAGACTCATGTTCCTCTCGGAAGGATCTAACAATTCTTTTACTCAGAGCTCCGCACATAGAAACCCTAGGCATTATCTTCGACATGCCCGTTTCTATGACCAACGCTCATACTAGACGAACCAGACATAGACTGTTCGATCTCTTGTTCAATTCTTTCTAACTGAACTACGTCCGACTTGATCCTCGAAAGAGGTACGTAGGCAGCCTTTCTTAAGGTCCAGTTGCAAATCTTAACAAAACCTTTTCCGCATTTATTCGGTCACTTGTCGTTGGCTGTCGCAGAGAATCCGGACCTTCAATGAAAGTAGGGTTTTCGTTGCTTTCCTCCATTATTATTCATTAAAATCGACACTGTGAATTTCGGTTCCCACAGTTTGGCGCTAGAAGGATGGGGGACGGATTACTCTTACTCTCAAGGCCACAAAACGCTTGACCAAAGCGATGTCTGGAATTATGAAAGACAAAACTCGCAGCTCACATCAACGTTGGTAAACAACTTTAGCGTAAATGCTCATACGGCCAACGCTTATGCAAACGCCGTAGCGCTCGAGAAAATAGAAAAACCTAGTCGCGGCTTTTCGCCACAGGATGAGCACGAAAACGAGCTCGCAATTTCTCTATAAAAATAGAAAGGGCAACGATAAAATCTATCAAACCCCAAGAAATTCGTCTAAAAACCGAGTTGTAGAAATCTCGACGAGTAGGGGTTCGACCGAAAACGATTTTTAGAATTTCTCGGAAAAAGAAAATCCGTTCTCCCCGAAACCATGGAGAAACCCTAAATTACTCGCAGACGAATAAGCGAAACGGGTTACCCGACGGACACGGCCCCGGGTACCAGCGGCAACAGCCAGGACATGGCCCCGGGCGCCAGCGGCTGCGCCCACGTCGCGGCTCTGGGCGCCGGCGACTGGACCTGCGCCACGGCCCTGGGCGCCAGCGGCTGCGCCCACGTCGCGGCCCCGGGCGCCGGCGGCTGCGCCCACGTCGCGGCCCTAGGCGCCGGCGGCTAGACCCGCGCCACGGCCCCGGGCGCCGACAGCTGTGCCCATGTCGCGGCCCCGGGCGCCGACAGTTACAAAAAAAAACTCGGAAGGTTCGGTTAACGAATGGATTGCAATTCATCGTATAAAATGATCACGGTTATTCTGAAACACCAATCATCTCAACTATACGAGGAATTGGGATTCATTCGGAAGACCGATACCATGACGAAGTACCTTCTTGTAAAATCGTAGCTTGACGAGCTAAGGACCCCACTCGAGTGACATCCTGCTCATAGTGTTTAAAAACGCCCACCTTGTCCCTCTTCGAGTTATCTCCTACTCCCCGTCTCTTTGTTTCAATAACTCTATAATGTTCCATCGAGCACATGGTCAGTTTAACCAGCAGTACGAAGAAACAAGAACATGAACTTGGGCGTTGATATCTCTCTCTCGCTCCAATATTCTCGTCATAAATTTCGTCGAAAATCAATTCTCGTTCAGTATCAAACTTTTCGAAATCCTTTGACAATGAATCGAAAGTGGCCATTCCTAAACGCCTAATAAACGGAAACTCCGATTGAGACGAAACGAAAGCCACTTTGATCTAGAATCGAAGGATAACGAAGGTGAGTTCGCCCTGTGGCGAGGTAGCCATGTCGGAGGGTGAGGTGACCTCGGTAATGTTTGTCCTTGCCCACGGGGAGGTGGCCGGGACAGTGACTTTGTTCTCTTCGTAAAATCTCAACGGAAACTCCGATTGAGATGAAACGAAAGCCATTTTGACCTAGACACAAAGGAGAACAAAGTGGGCTCTTACTAAGGCAGACTGGGAAGACTGATCTTACCCTATGGCAAGTCGTCCTAGTAAGATTAAGCTCCGACCTCCTTTCGTTTTCCCGTTTGTTCCTCGAGAGTTGTTTGTAAGAAGTATGGCAGTGGGAATCGGTGAACCGATTTGCCGTGCTTCTGTTCCGCGAGTAATATAGGGTTTCCCCAAGGTTTCGAGGAGAATAAGTTTTATTTTTCCGAGAGGTTCCCGAAAGAAACGTTTTTCGTAGAAACCTTGCTCGTTGCGATTTCTCTAACTTGGCAACAAGACGAATTTTTGGGGTTTGATAGATTTTATCGTTGCCCTTTCTGTTTAGATAGAGAAATTGCGAGCTCGTTTTCGTGCTCTTCCTGTGGCGGAAAGCCGCGGCTAGGTTTTTGATTTTCTCGAGCACCGTGGCGTTTGCGTAAGCATTGGCCGTAGGAACAGTCGCTGGTGGAGTTGCTTTACCATCGTTGACGCAAACTGCAACTTTTTCTTTCATATTTCCAGACATCGGTTCGATCAGGCCCTTTGCGGCCGTATGAGTAAGAGTAATCCGTCCCCCCCTCCTTCTAGCGCCAAACTGTGGGAACCGAAATTCACACTGTCGATTTTAATGAATAAAAACGGAGGAAAGCCAAGTTAACCCGACTTTCCCTGAAGGTCCGGATTCTCTGTGACAGCCAACGACAAGTGACCGAATAAATGCGGAAAAGGTTTTGTTAAGATTTGGGACTGGACCTTAAGGAAGGCTGCCTACGTACCCCTTTCGAGGATCAAGTCGGACGTAGTTCAGTTAAAAGGAGTTGAACAAGAGATCGAACCGTCTGGGCGGGTTTGTCTAGTATGAGCGTTTGTCATAGAAACAGGCATGTCAAAGATAACGCCTAGGGTTTCTATGTGCGGAGCTCTTAAATAAAAGAATTGTCCGATCCTTCCGAGAGGAGCGGAGATTTGCGAGCAGGAGGCGGCCAGACGTTCTAGAGCCTGGTTCGTCTAGTATGAGCGTTGGTCATAGAAACGGGCATGTCGAAGGTAATGCCTAGGGTTTCTATGTGCGGAGCTCTGAGTAGAAGAATTGTTAGATCCTTCCGAGAGGAACAGGGGTCTGCGGAGAAGATAAAACTAGAACAAGAGGCGGCCAGACGTTCTAAGTCCTGCCTCGCTGGCCTAACCACCTAAGTTCTAAGTTCTCTAAGCTAGCGGGAGTTCTCTAAGTCTAGATTCTAGGATTTTCGGATCCTCTTCTCCTCTGCTCATGCGCTCCTTATATACCCACTCCTAGGTCGGTTTGCCTTAGGATGATGGACCTCGCCTTTGGGCCCAAGTTTATTTCTTCAGGAAGTATTCCATTTTCGTCGATCTTTGTAATTATCCTCGAGTTTTCCCCTATTTTCCGGTGACTTGATGTTTATCCGATGTTCGGGAAATCGGATAAACCGTCATAACCTGATTGGGCCTGAATTCTTAAAATCGTAAGTAAGTCCGTGGACTTGTCTTAAGTCGTTGAACGTTTTATACGATTTCTCGGAAAGACTATCTTTCTCGTAAAATAAACCGCATAGCCTAAAGGATCGATGTTCGAGTTAATCGATCTTCTTTTATGCGATATCTTCTACGAGAAATCCAATCCTTCTATTTTTTGTCGTAAAACATCGAGGACGATTCCAACCGAATCGAAAGATGTTCATTCCGTAGCCATGATCGTACCAAACTCACGAGGATCGATCCAAACAAGCCAAGATGGGATCAGACCGAGCATGATGGGACCTAGACCAGGACAAGGGCCGTCGACCGGCGTCAAGGGGCTTGCCGCCGGTGCCAGGCCGGCTTGCGGGACGTGTGCCGCCGGCGCCAGGCCGGCCCGCGTGACGCGTGCCGCCGGCGCCAGGCCGGGGTGCCGCCTGCCGGTGCCAGGCCGGCTCTCGTGCCGCCGGCGCCAGGCCGGGGTGCCGCCGGCGCCAGGCCGGCTCGCGTGACGCGTGCCGCCGGCGCCAGGCCGGCTCGCGTGACGCGTGCCGCCGGCGCCAGGCCGGCCCGCGTGACGCGTGCCGCCGGTGCCAGGGGTCTTTTGCCGCCCGTGGGTTTTCCGTTGCCCGATCTTTCCCCCGTTAGTCGTTCGTGCGGGAAATCTTTGAGTTTGGAAGGATCTTTAGCCGTAGATTTCGAGATAACCATTTTCGACCTCACCAGAGAGTGGAGATTCTAATTTGAGAAAATCTCGTATAACTTCTTTTCAAATTATCCGACTTTTTGTTTTGAGAAATACTTTCCAGAGACTTTCAGTCATTGATTCTGTCGTGACCGATTTTGACACCAACAATTAAATTTATGTTATATTTACTTTTGTAATATTATATATTATGTATATATGTAATGCTCTCCAGGGTTTTAGGTCTAGTCATATTTTGTACTCGATTATTAATCTTAATAAATAATTTTAATAATTTAGTTGATAATTTATCATTATCTTGATAATAATTTAAAATTTTAATGATAATATCATAGTTTTATATTATATTTATTTTAGTATTATTAAAATATTATATATATATATATATTTATATTATATATGGTTTTTTAATATTAAACCAGCTCTATTCTAATATATATATATGTATATCACAAAATATAAAATCAATCATTTATTTTTTAAGATAATTTTTAGGACGCTCAAAAATCACTCATTGTGATAATCTCTAAAAAAATTGGCAAGAAATTCAAAAATATTTATATTAATATTTTCGAAGTGATTTTTCGTTTGCACGTTAAATGTTAGAGCGATTGAAACAATGGTGTCCGATTGGATGTAGAGTAGTTAAAAAAATTTGGTCTTCAAATGTGGACTAGTTGTTCCCTCTATTGTGTTTGCATTCTTAGTTAGTTGTTGTCCGATTGGAACAATGGTTCTAGAATATGTTATTTCTTTGTTTATGCTCTCATAACCCACATTTTTCTCTTTCAATCTAGATATTCTTGTTGTTGATATTCAAGATCGATTTTTCTCTTAAAAAATTGTTGGTTCTTTTAAATTTATAACTAAGTGGAATACATATTTTAGGATAGGGAGAATATGAAAGTAAAAACAGCTTTATTTTGTGAATGATATTAATATTTAATAAATTGAACTAACGATGATCTCATGGAAGGTAGATATGTCAGAGGAGTTACCAAAGAGGCTTTTTAAGGAGGGCGAGGAGCCCCAAGTGACTCAGATCAATAACAACTGCAGGATCGACTACATTATTAAGAAGTTCACTGCGTGGATGCCAAAGGAGCTGGATGTTGTGAAGAAAGATCCGGTCTTTGCTCAGATTTTTAGGCTTCATAAGAATGGTCTCGGGTACTCCGCGAGAGTGGTACACAGCTTCTTGTGCAGGGAGCTGCTGACTTACTGATATACCATGGATTTTACCCGTTTTTACCCATGGTATATAAGTGTTTTTACTACTATTATCTATGTTTTGGAGTCTATTAGGTATGTTTTCAGGTTCAGGAGCATTTTGGAGAAAAGTGATGTTTTAGGTGCCTTTTTGGAGCTTAAAGAAGAGTTCACCCGTAATCAAGACCAGAGGTCGACACCCAGAGTTACACATCGATCGATGCACACTCTGTGCTATCGATTGACACACATTAGCCAAAGGACGATACATCGAGATCATAATCGATCGATGTACACCCTGTACTATCGATCGATACTGAGGCGGCAGAAGACAAGTTGGACCTGGCTGAACTTGAAGCGCAAGACATCACATTTTACAAGATTGCCCCTGACGAGTTTTTTAACCTAATGAACTCATATTTATATGTGCCTACCTAAGTGTTTTGGCACAAACAACGATTTCACAAGCTTTTTACCTCCATCTTCTTCTACTCATTTCTTTTACTGTTTTCATTACTTTGCAAGTTCTCAATAAAGTTCTATTCAGTTCTTTATTTGTTCTTCTTAACAAAGGTTATAGGATTCTAGATCTAGAGGAGAGATCCAAAGAGATTTGTGATTGGGACCTAAGTGTTCACTCTCTAATAGATCTATGAACTCCTATTATTACCTTGTTGCTATGAACTACTTAGCCATGTCTGAGTAGATTCATTTGTTAGATTTAGGGTTTAAATAGGATATGAGGGATTAGCCCCAGCCTATATCTGCTATAGTTGTGATATTTATTGTTAGGATTGTTCACTAATGCTTTTTCTAGCTTAGCTACTTAGAACATGAACTTGGATTGCATTATTTATTACATGAAATTCCTGACAACATCGTAAACATGCTATAACCCTCTTGAGATATGCAAAAGCTGATCTAAGATCATGGTGAGCATTGTATCAACTCGCGCATAAAGCTTGCTTAGAGCCGTATCGATCGATACTCCTATAGAGTAATCGATCGACGTAGCTAGAGGTGTATCGGTCGATATTCCTATCGAAACATCGATCGATACTGTCGGCTAATAGCTGACGGCAAACACCATTTAGCATCTAAGTAAAAGATGGTCTAAATATTGCGAGAGCTGATGGATTCATTTAATAGTGTTGAGCTCGGACATATCATGCAAGCAACTTGTTAGCATTTATAGTATTTATAATCCTGAATTCCTGAATACCTACCCTGAATCTAACTACTTTTCTTTATTGTTTTAAAACCAAATCCTTTCAACTGAGTAATCTTACCATTACTCAACAAACCTGCAAGTTACTTTAAACCATTTTCAACCTAGCATAGTCACTAAGATTGCATCTTATTTGTACACTAGCTCTCTGTGGATTCTATCCCTAAGTACTACAACTGAACCTCTTATTTGAGAGAGTAAAGTCACTTCTTAGGGTAATTTGAGTGATATCAAATTTGGCGCCGTTGCCGGGGAGCTTTGATACAATAGGATTTAATCTGATTAGATTTAGGTTATTTTTACTTTTATTTGTTTTCTGACACAAATTTTTTTCTTGTCTTTTCAGGTACATGCCCAGCAGTACCAGAAGCAACAAGGAATCTCAACTTTTGTTCTCAGAAGACCCTGCTAGCTTGGAACGTTCAATCCGCAAGGAAATCCGTTCCACATCGATCGACATCAACAACTGTCTGTCGACCGATACCGACGCACCCCTGCCGACCGAGACACCGTCTTCGTCGACCGATACTCGCACCTTCCTGTCGACCGACACTACTTCACCGTCGACCGACACCATTTATCCGACATCGATCGATACACATATCTGTATATGGATCGATACTGTTCCGCGAGTTATGGTTGCGCCTATTATTCTCATACGAGATGAGAATGGAGACTTGCGTGACCAATAAGGTCACTTTCGTAATGAAGCAGGTCAGAAACTCAATGCTCAGAATGAAGTAATCCCTGAGCCAGAAACTGCACCTACAGGAGCTGTTCAACCTGTAGAAGAGGCTGCTCTAACACTAGCTGACTACAACCGTCTAGATCAGATCTACACCAACAGATCAGCCATTCGTCCTCCTGCTATTCAGAGAGGCGATTTCGAGCTCAAGCTGCAATACTACACCCTTGTGGGACAGACATCCTTTTGTGGGCTGTCCAATGAGCATCCCATGGACCATCTGGAGAGGTTCGAGGATCTCATATCTGCTATCAAAGCCAATGGAGTCCCTGTGGACTACCTTCTCTGTAAGCTCTTCAAACACTCTGTATCTGGAGAAGCTTTACAGTGGCTTAAGCAGCTACCACCAGGATCTCTTACATCCTGGAGCGACATAAAAAATGCATTTTTGCGTAACTTCTTTGATGATGCGCGCGCTGAAGACTTAAGGAGGAAAATTGCCACATTCAACCAGGAGCCTGGAGAGTCATTCAAGGATACCTGGATCAGATTCAAGTCTTACCAGCGAGATTGTCCACACCATGGATTCAACAAGGTGCAACTGCTCTGCACTTTCTTCAGAGGCATCGCGCTGAAATATCAGATGGCTCTGGACACTGCGAGTGAAGGAAACTTCACCACAAGGAATCCTGAAGATGCTGTGAAGCTAATAGACATAGCATCCAGCAACAGCACGAAGAACATTGTAAAAGCAAAATCTGCAGCGTTCCTTGGAAAGGAACAGATAAATGAGGTACAAGCTACACTTGACAATGTTCAGAAGCTGCTAAAAAAGCAAATCTGCTCAGTGGAGGATGCAGAAGCTGATGAAGAAGATGACTACATAGAAGCAGAAGTTAACTGGATCAGTGGAACTGGATTTCAGAGATCTGGAAACCAAAGAAACAGAAACTTCTCAGGACAGAGAGGCAACTTCAACAGCAGCAACCCCAACAACAACAGGAGTTAGGGAAACTCATCTTACATGAAGCCACCCACACCAACCCCAGAAGGAAAGTTAGAAGACATGCTCAGCAAAGTTCTTGAAAGCCAGCAGCAGTTAGAGGTGAACTTCAATGGAAAGATCGACGATGTCTACACCACTTTGAACACAAAGCTTGATGCTTTGAGTACTCATGTGAAGAAACTAGAGACTCAGGTGATTCAGAAATGAGAAGCTGTTAAGAAGCAGGAAGCTTTAGGAAAAGGGACTGGAGAAGAAGCAACAGGCCACAACGTCAATGCTATCATAGAAGATAATTTTTGGAGAGTGGTGAAGCAAGAGAAGCTGCAAGAGGGAGACTTCCAGATCGAAATTTCCATGAGTATTGGCGGCAACCACTGGTATCGACCGATGTCCGCACATGAACATCGATCGATGTACGTCAACACCAATCGATCGATGGACTCAGACGAGCATCGACCGATGGATCTTGAAGAATCCACTCACGAGTGCAACGCCGTGAAGATACTTACTCACGAGGAGTTCGCAGCAAAGCACCCACATCCGCCCAACCCTTACAACATCGACCGACAGGACAGATGTCCCATCGATCGACCAAAGGATAAGGAAATTGATCGACACACTCCAGAACCTGTCGATCGATATTCAGTTATCACACGCCGAGTGCAACTTCCCAAGATTGATGTTGCACGACTTAAAGCACTCCGGGAGCAGTCTAAACCTCTCAGAAACCCACCAACCGCCATCATGAAGAAGCCCACAGATATCATTGATCCAATGGAGATAGAAAAGGAAAAAGATTGCAGAGTTCTCAGAAAAAGGAAAGAGAAGGTTCCTAAACACCTTTAAAGAGTTAATGAGAAGGAGTTGGCAAGTTTCAGAAAGAGAGTTCTAAGAATACCTACAGAGAAACCCTTTGAAGAAGCCTACTTTTCACACAGATTGTGGATGTTTTTCAGAGAAACTAAGGAGACAGAAGAAGACATCAAGAGGATGTTCAACCAAGTCAGAGAAAGTATGAAGAAGAGGATCGAACTTGAGAAGAAGGGTGATCCAAGGAAGTTCGTTGTTCCTTGCTCAGTCCATGGGATCAACTTCCCACGTGCCCTATGTGACACATGATCTGGAGTTAGCATCCTACCCAAGGTGATAGCAGACCATCTAGGTCTGAAGATAGAGCCTACTGAAGAATCGTTCATCTTTGTGGATTGTTCTCAGCAGAACTCTGGAGGAATTGTGAGAAACTTTGAGGTTACCATAGGAGAAGCCCTAATTCCAGTAGACTTCCATGTCTTGGACGTCAAGGTAACCCTACCTACTTTTTTGCTACTTGGAAGAGCCTTCCTAGCCACAGTTGGAGCGGTCTGCAACCTTCAGACAAACAAACTGTGCCTAACCCTGATCAATCCTACAGTGTACTATGATCCAGTACGAGTCATCAAGGTTCCTAAGAATATCCAAGACGGCTCAGACCTCGTAGCTGTTTGCTATTGTGGAGATGAATACGATTCACAAGACGCATACGAGACGGAGTCCGCCGAATCGATCGATAGTATCACTGTCTCATCGATCAACTCTGGTGAAATGACATCGATCGACAGTCACACATGGTTATCGATCGATTCACTATTCAACCAGATCGAAGAGGAGTTTCCAGATGGTGACTTCGAAGTAAACGAGTGGGAGAACGACTACTACATCCCACCACATGCTACAAATATGTTGGGGTCAAAATCGGTCAATGACGAAATCGTTACCCGAAAGTCCTCGAAAGAAAAGCCAAGCGACGATCAAAAGCCAAGAAACGGGTCGTCGCTCGATAAAACTCACGGGAAGGCTCGTCCACTCCCATCTGGCGCCAGCGGCGAGGGTCCTGGCGCCCATCCGTGCAATCATCTCATGATCTCGGGCGATGGCGGCATCTTGGTCCCTTGAAACCCATGTCTGGATCGTCCGAGATCTACAATGAGTCTTCCGTAAAGCCTTCCCGATTGTTTAAAGGATTCGCCTTTTAACACATCTAAAGCTCGAAGCCTCGTTGCTCACATCCTTGAAGACGGAAAGTCTACAAATCCAAGTCCATCGCAAAATCCCGATACTCGAGGAGTCTTGTTGGATTAGAAACGATTATCTCGAAATCTGCGGCTAACGATCTTCCCAAACTCAAAGATTTCCCCCAAACGACTAACGGGGAAAGATCGAACAACGAAAAACCCACGGACAGCAGGATGGCCTGGCGCCGGCGGCACGCGGGACGCGGGCCAGCCTGGCGCCGGCGGCACCCGTCACGCGGGCCGGCCTGGCGCCGGCGGCACTTGTCACGCGGGCCGGCCTGGCGCCGGCGGCACGCGGGACGCGGGCCAGCCTGGCGCCGGCGGCACCCCGGCCTGGCGCCGGCAGCACCCGTCACCAGGGCCGACCTGGCGCCGGCGGCACCCTGGCCTGGCGCCGGCGGCACGCGGGACGAGGGTTTATCTTTATCCTCACATAAGAGATAAATGTCAAGTTTCCAGAAGATAAATGTCAAGTTTCCGAAGATAAATGTCAAGTTTCCCGATAAACACGAAGATGGACGAAAATGGAAAAAGCCCAATTCAGCCCGCGAGAAGATAGGCCGTCTTAAGAGGAGTATATAAGGAGAGCTTTGAGCAAGAAGCAAACCAGATCACAAACTTTCAGAGCACTTAGCACTTAGAGCGATTTAGCATTCTTTTCTGTTTTCACTAGCGAGCTGCGACTCAACTAGGATAGACTTAGGCGACCAGACTAGCGGACTCCTCGACAGCTCTTACGGCCGATTTCTTTTCTTGTTGTACACGCTCAAACGAGAATTCAGAAATAAGATCTCTTTCGCTCAACTTTTACGATTTCTATTTTCGCAACTTTTATCTATATTGATTGTTTCGTGTGCGGCCCAGCAGATATCCGGGACCTTCAAGGAAGATCGGGTTAACTCGGTTTTCCTCCACAAATCTTTATCGGAAATTGACGGTGCGAATTTCGGTTCCCACAGTTTGGCGCTAGAAGGAGGGGGGGGGGGGGGTTACGGATCTATCTATCTCGCAACTGCACACGCTCGATCATGTCTACCGACGTCACCAAAGATCAACCAGCGCTAGACGGAACACCCGTCGACGCCAACGTTGAGAAGACTCCAGCTGGAGATGCGTCCGCAGTCACTGCTGATGCAAACACTGAGGCGCTCAGGCAGATGAAGGAACTGTTTACCTCCGCCCAGGCACGGGCGGAAAAATAGGACAAGCTGATAACCTCGCTCGCAAAACAGGTTGACACCTTAACTGCGAGGAGCAAACTGCCGCGCGGATCCACCAAGGCACGCCGCGGCAGAAGTCTCGGCTTCGGATCTCCCGAAGTACGAGAAAAAGATGCCCCGAAAGAGCCCACTCTCGAGGAAACGGCTCCGAAAGGACAGCAAACGACCTCGCAGAACCTTCCACTCCCGGCTACGGGAAACAAGGAAAGCGACGTCGAGCGCATCGATCTAGATATCAGCGACCAATCGGATCCTTCCGATGAAGACGCTGACATCCACCCCAGGAGGACCCGAAGCCAGTCCGCTCGGTAGACGGTATCCTTCGATAGGCCAATGAGAGAAGAGGAAGAAGAACTCTACTGGATGGAGCAGGAAGAACTCGCGAAAGATCAAACTCGGATCTATCGCGACTAGCGCCGACAAACTCGGAGAAACGCCGGTAGCAATAGCGAGATCCATGATCTCCGCGAATCTCTAAAAAAGACCATGGCCGAAGTGAAAGCGGTGAAATCGCAAATCCATCAGGCGACCAGTTCTGCTCCCGAGATCGATAGACTTCTCAAGGAAGCACGGAAAACACCGTTCACCACCCGGATCACGGAAACACGCATCTCAGACCCAGGGAAAATCAAAATCCCGGTCTATGACGGTACGACGGATCCTAAGTCGCACCTGCAGTCTTTCCAGATCGCAATGGGCAGGTGCAAACTCCCGGAGCGCGAACGAGACGCGGGTCATTGTCTTCTCTTCGTCGAGCACCTCAAAGGCGCTGCGCTCGAGTGGTTCTCCCGGCTCAAAAGGAACTCCATCGGAAGCTTCCGCCAACTGGCCTCGGCGTTTCTAAAACAATACTCCATGTTCATGGACAGAGAAACGTCCGACGTGGATCTATGGAGTCTAGCTCAGAAGGAGGACGAGTCACTCCGCGACTTCATGCGAAGGTTCAAGCTGGTGATGGCCAGAGTAACAGGCATCAGCGACAATGTCGCAATCGACGCCCTGAGGAAAACTCTCTGGTACAAGTCGAAGTTCCGAAAGTGGATACTACTGGAAAAGCCGCGGACAATCCAGGATACTCTCCACAAGGCAACGGACTTCATCATCATGGAAGAAGAGATGAAGCTTCTATCGCAGAAGCACGGACCACAGAAAACGTCCTCGAAAAAGAAAACCTCTCGTAACGACAAAAACGTCCATCACGAAGGGGAAGACGCCCAAGGCGAGCATAACTACGCCATCAACTCGGAGCAAGGCAGAACCTCCGGAAACACCTGGACCAGGAACCAGTACAAGGATAATTCCTACTGCGAGTTCCACGAAACCAGAGGTCACTCCACTGCGAACTGCAAGGTTCTCGGCGCCCGACTCGCCGCAAAACTCCTCACCGGCGAACTATCAAAGGTCAAGAGTATAAAGGACTTGCTCCTGGACTCCGACCGCCCAAAAACCAACAAAACTGTCTCCGAGGACCGCGCGACCGAAAATCAATCGGGGGGAAAAACGCGGAAGAAGACAGGACGACCAAGGGAACAACAGCAGTCGCTAGAGGGTAAACATGATCATCGGAGGATCACAGTTCTACCAAGACTCTGTCTCGTCGATAAAAGCCTACGGGCGAAAAGCCGAGACAAGTTCCAACTGGTTCCCGGACAGCGATGTTCCTAACCACACGATCGCTTTCGAGGAACAGGAGACCGTCGGAATTGACAAACCTCACTGCGATCCTTTGGTAATCGACCTGGTAATCCAGGATCTCGAAGTCGGCCGCATTCTCATCGATACAAGAAGCACGGTCAACGTCATCTTCCGCGACACCCTCTACAGGATGAAGATCCCACTTGGGGAAGTCATCCCTGAGCCAAAACCTTTGACGGGGTTTTCGGGCGTCACTACCATGACCCTCGGGAGAATTAAACTCCCGGTCATGGCAAAGGAAGTGTGGGAACCGAAATTCACACCGTCAATTTATGATAAATAAGATTGCGGAGGAAAGCCAAGTAAACCCGACTTTCCTTGAAGGTCCGGATTCTCTGCGTTGCCACACGAAATCGATAAAGTAAACAGAAGACAAAGATGGGAAATATAATATTTGCCCGAAGGCGTTTTATTAGATGAAAGAAACGAGTACAAGGATTCTCCGAAAGACAGAGAGATTTGCGAGTAAAGAAAAAGATAGAGTCGCAGGCAGCCAAACATCCTAAGCCTTGCTCCGCTAGTCTAACCACCTAAACCCTAGTTCTTCTAAGCTAGCAGGATGCTCTAAGTCTAATTCTCGGATTTTCGGGGATGCTCTTCTCCTCTGCTCTTGCTCTCCTTATATACCCACTCCTAGGCCGGTTTGCCTTAGGATGATGGGCCTCGCCTTTGGGCCCAAGCTTATCTCTTCAGGAAATGTTCCATTTTCGTCGGTCTTCGTAATCATCCCCGAGTTTTCCGCTATCTTTCGATGACTTGATGTTTATCCGACGTTTTGGGAAATCGGATAAACCGTCATAGCCTGATTGGGCCTGAATTATGAAAAATCGTAAGTAAGTCTGTGGACTTGTCTTAAGTCGTTAAACGTTTTATACGATTTCTCGGAAAGATGATCTTTCCCGGAGAATAAACCTATAGCTTAAAGGATCGATGTTCAAGTTAATCGATCTTTGTTTTATACGATATCTTCTACCAGAAATCCAACCCCTCCAGTTTCCATCGTAAAACATTGAGGATGGTTCCAACCGAATCGAAGGATGTTTATTCCGTAGCCTTGATTGTACCAAACTCACGAGGACTGATCCGAACAAGCCAAGATGGGATTGGACCGAGCACAATGGGACCGAGACCAGGACGAGGGCTGTGGACCGGCGCCAGGCCGGGGTGCCGCCGGAGCCGGGCTGGCCCGCGTGCCGCGTGCCGCCGGCGCCAGGCCGGCCCGCGTGACGGGTGCCGCCGGCGCCAGGCCGGCCCGCGTCCCGTGTGCCGCCGGCGCCAGGCCGGGGTGCCGCCGGCGCCAGGCCGGCCTGCGTCCCGCGTGCCGCCGGCGCCAGGCTGGCCCGCGTCCCGCGTGCCGCCGGCGCCAGGCCGTCTTGCCGTCCGTGGGTGTCCCGCGTGTTGTGGCCGTTTCGGCTGATTTTGAAAAAGTCTTTAAAAAGTTTCGAAAATTTTAGAGTCTTCGAAATTTGTGGGAGCGTATGTTTGAGTTGTAGTACCTTGCGGCAGCGTGCTGGTAATTCTGGATTCGAATGAGTGCCTGGTCGCGGCGCTCATTTCGGGGAGGAATTTTCTCCGTACTCCGGGGAATTCTACTTCCGCGGGGATCATACATTTCGTTCCGTAAACGAGGGCGAATGGAGTTTCACCCGTAGCCCATCGCCCCTTCTTGGCGTCTAGGCGTTTCTTGAGTCCGTCAAGGACGGTTTTGTTGATGGTTTCTGCCTGTCCGTTGCATTGCGGATATCTGGGAGTTGACTTTGTAAGTCGTATTTTCCATTTTTCGCAGAATGCTTCGAGTCGAGCAGAGATAAATTGAGATCCATTGTCTGTTACGATTTCGTACGGGACCTCATGTCTAGTTATGATATGTTTCCAGACGAAGTTCTCGACTTGTGTGTCTTTGATACTTGCGTAGGATTCTGCTTCTACCCATTTGGAAAAGAAATCCGTAAGGACTAGGAGGAAGCGCTTTTGTTTTGATGGGTGCATAGGTCCGACGATGTCCATGGACCATCGCATGAAAGGATAGGGGGACGAGATTGAGGAGAGGATCTCCGCGGGTTGATGGATCGTTGGAGCATGCCTTTGGCATTTCTCGCACTTCGGGGCGAACTTCTCGCAGTCTTTTACCATGGTCGGCCAATAATAACCGTGGCGTTTGATTTTGACCGCGAGAGATCTTCCGCCAGAATGATTTCTGCATGATCCAGAATAGACCTCCTCCATGATTCTTCTTGCCCTTTCCCCTTCTGCGCATGTCATGAGAGGACCAGAGAAACACCACTTATAAATTTCTCCCTCTATCGTGACGCACCGTGCCGCTTGGGTTTTCACTTTACGAGCCGCCCATTTTTCGGCGGGTAAGGTTCCATTCACGATATAGGCTCGGATTGGTTCTATCCAAGGGCTGTCGCAGCCATACTCGGTTGGGTTCACATCCGCTTCCGGTTGATCCTCGACTTCTTCCGCATCTTCAATCTCGTCCTGGATTAGATTGACGACCACTGGTGGTCCGATGCTTGGATGCTCGATGAATTCGACCGGGATTACTCTTTGGAGCCCTGGATCTGAGCTTGAGGCGAGGGCATCCAAGGCGTCGGCCTGGACGTTTTCCGAGCGAGGAATTCTGGTCAGGGCGAACTGGTTGAAATTTCGAGCCAGTTCTTGGACGAGTTTTAGATATGCGTCCATCCTTTCGTCTCTTGCCTCATATTCTCCGCTGTATTGATTGGCGACTAACTGAGAATCGCAGTAAGCGTGAATATTACGGATTTTTAACCCATGGGCCAGCCGCATGCCTGCGACGAGGGCTTCGTATTCTGCCTCATTGTTTGAAGCATGAAAAGCCAATCGGAAAGACTGTTCTAGGATTTCCCCGTTAGGAGAGGTGAGTCGTATTCCGATTCCGGATCCTTGTTTGGATGAAGATCCGTCGACGTGGAGAACCCAAGTTGAGTTTGGTTCCTCGTTAGTCATGCTTCTAGTGGGTAACTCTACCAAGAAATCCGCAAGTACTTGGGACTTTGCACATGTCCTCGGGCGATATTCGACGTCGTATTCACTCAGTTGGATTGCCCATTTTGCGAGCCTACCGGATTGACTCGGACTATGCAGGATTATCCACAGCGGGAACGTGGTGAGAACCACTATAGTATGAGACTGGAAATATGGTCTTAGTTTTCTTGCCGAGGTTATGACGGCGAATGCTAATTTTTACATTAGCGGGTATCGAGTTTCCGCATCCAGTAACGTCTTGCTTACGTAAAAGATTGGCTTTTGTTCGCCGCGTTCTTCTCGTATCAAGACGCCACTGACTGCCGTTGCGGAAACTGCGATATAGAGGAAAAGAGGTTCACCTTCCACCGGTTTTGCGAGGACTGGTGGAGTGGCCAGGTAATGTTTCAACTGTTGGAAAGCTTTTTCACATTGCTCGGACCATTCGAACTTCTTGTTTCCCTTCAATGTTTCGTAAAACGGTAGGCACCTATCCGTGGAGTGCGAGATGAAACGGTTCAAAGCCGCGACCCTTCCGGTTAGCCTCTGGACTTCTCGCTTGGTTCTCGGGGAGGCCATCTCTATCAGTGCGTCGATTTGTTTAGGGTTGGCCTCGATTCCGCGATACGTTACGAGGTATCCGAGGAATTCTCCCGATGCCACCGCGAATCTACATTTCGCCGGGTTGAGTTTCATGTTATGCTGGTTGAGTCGTGCAAAACATTCCTCTAGGTGGGCTATATGATCGTGTTCGTCAAGAGATTTTACGAGCATATCATCGATGTATACTTCCATAGTTTTTCCGAGTTGCTCGGCAAACATTTTGTTGACGAGTCGCTGATATGTTGCACCCGCGTTTTTAAGACCGAAAGGCATTACCTTGTAGCAATACGTTCCGCGGTCTGTGATGAATGCAGTTTTTTCGCGGTCGTCGGGATTCATCATGATCTGATTGTATCCGGAAAAAGCGTCCATGAATGACAGAAGCTTGTTTCCCAGGTTGCTTCGACCAGTCGGTCGATGTGTGGGAGCGGGAAGCAATCCTTTGGACAGGCTTTATTCAGATCCGTGAAATCGACACAGACTCGCCACTTGCCGTTCTTCTTTTTTACCACGACAGGGTTGGCAAGCCAGTCCGGATACCTGACTTCTGTTATCGACCCTACTTTGAGGAGTCTTTCGACTTCCTCGTTAACTGCGGATGGCACGCTCAGGTCCCAGCTTTCGTCTCTTTTGCTTTACGGGTTTGTGAGTCGGGTCGATGTTAAGTTCGTGACATGTTACGCTAATGTCAATTCCGGGCATGTCCTCCGCAGCCCAAGCGAACGTACTGAGGTTCTTTTTGAGGCATGCGATGAGCTCTGCTTTTATCGGTTCGCGGAGGTTGGCTCTGATTTCGACGCACCGTTCCGGGAAGGAATCGTCGAGGCAGATTGAGACCACCGGTTTGCAGGTTGGTTCACGCTTCCCTTCCAGGGCCTCAGCTCTTTGGGACTGCCAGGGAGTTTCCGGCGAATCGTGAATCGTTTGCTTTTTCCGAGAGGTCTCGATTTCGGAATTTTTCCGTTTTAGTTCGGTAGCGAGGTAGATTTGCGCTGCTCCGTGACTACCATGTATTGTTTCAACCCCGAAAGGTGTCGGGAACTTGAGGCATAGGTGGAATGTCGATGGGATTGCTCTCATGGAGTATAGCCAGGGTGTTCCAACTATCGCGTTGTATGATGTTGGACCATCGATCACCAGGAATTCCACGTTTTTGGCGACGCTCCCGGCTCTGACTGAGAGGTCAGTCGAACCGAGGGTCATAACTTGCCCTGAGAGTCCGAATACTGGGCTGGGGTCATCTGTAAGGATGCTTAGATCGACGCCCATCCTCTCGAGGGTGCTTTTATAGATAATATTAGCCGAGCACCCGGTGTCGACTAATACCCTTGCTACATCAATACCATGGATCGTAAGTTCTATTACGAGGAGATTGTTGTGAGGTTTGGCTATATTGGCCGTTGCTCGATCCTCGAAAGATACGATGTTGCGGACTGACGAAGTAGCCATACTGAACTTTGATCGATTGGTGGTTTTTCGAGTTAGAGAATCCGTCCCACCCTCCTTCTAGCGCCAAACTGTGGGAACCGAAATTCACACCGTCAATTTCCGATAAATAAGATTGCGGAGGAAAGCCAAGTAAACCCGACTTTCCTTGAAGGTCCGGATTCTCTGCATTGACACACGAAATCGATAAAGTAAACAGAAGACAAAGATGGGAATTGTAATATTTACCCGAAGGCGTTTTATTAGATGAAAGAAACGAGTACAAGGATTCTCCGAAAGACAGAGAGATTTGCGATTAAAGAAAAAGATAGAGCCGCAGGCAGCCAAACGTCCTAAGCCTTGCTCCGCTAGTCTAACCACCTAAACCCTAGTTCTTCTAAGCTTGCAGGATGCTCTAAGTCTAATTTTCGGATCTTCTTCTCCTCTGCTCTTGCTCTCCTTATATACCTACTCCTAGGTCGGTTTGCCTTAGGATGATGGACCTCGCCTTTGGGCCCAAGCTTATCTCTTCAGGAAATGTTCCATTTTCGTCGGTCTTCGTAATTATCCTCGAGTTTTCCGCTATCTTCCGGTGACTTGATGTTTATCCGACGTTTCGGGAAATCGGATAAACCGTCGTAGCCTGATTGGGCCTGAATTCTGAAAAATCGTAAGTAAGTCTGTGGACTTGTCTTAAGTCGTTAAACGTTTTATACGATTTCTCGGAAAGACGATCTTTCTCGAGTAATAAACCGTATAGCTTAAAGGATCGATGTTCAAGTTAATCGATCTTTGTTTTATACGATGTCTTCTACGAGAAATCCAATCCCTCTAGTTTCTATCGTAAAACATCGAGGATGATTCCAACCGAATCGAAAGATGTTTATTCCGTAGCCTTGATTGCACCAAACTCACGAGGATTGATCCGAACATGCCAAGATGGGATCAGACCGAACACGATGGGACCAAGACCAGGACGAGGACCGTCGACCGGCGCCAGGCCGGGGTGCCGCCGGCGCCAGGCCGGCTGCGTGACGGGTGCCGCCGGTGCCAGGTCGGGTGCCGCCGGTGCCAGGCCAGCCCGCGTGACGGGTGCCGCCGGCTCCAGGCCGGGGTGCCGCCGGCGCCAGGCCGGCCCGCGTCACGGGTGCCGCCGGCGCCAGGCCGGGGTGCCGCCGGCGCCAGGCAGGCCCGCGCGACGGGTGCCGCCGGCGCCAGGCCGGCCCGCGTGACGGGTGCCGCCGGCGCCATGCCAGCCCGCGCGACGGGTGCCGCCGGCGCCAGGCCGGCCCGCGTCACGGGTGCCGCCGGCTCCAGGTCGGGTGCCGCCGGTCGCCAGGCTGTCTCGCCGTCCGTGGGTTTTCCGTTTGTTCGATCTCTTTCCCCGTTAGTCGCTCGTGCGGGAAATCTTCGAGTTTGGAAGGATCTTTAGCTGAGATTTCGAGATAACCGTTTTTGACCCCAACAAGAACCCTAAAACAAGACTCAGAAGTCTTCTGGCAGTCACAGAGGGTCAAAGCTCTAAGGGAAGCGCGAACCAACTTGCGAACCGGTAATATCGGTCTTCCGCGACGAATCCTGTCCAGAACGACGCGTCAAGATCGGAGCCAACCTCCGTGAACCTTTGAGAATAGAGCTCATAGCCTGTCTTAAAAAGAACCTCAATACGTTCGCTTGGGCCGCGGAGGATATGCCAGGGATCGACATCAGTATAACATGTCATGAGCTCAACATTGACCTGACCTACAAACCCGTCAAACAAAAAAGACGGAAGCTAAGACCAGAGCGCGCCACCGCGGTAAATGAGGAAGTCGAGAAACTTCTCAAAGTAGGGTCAATAACAGAAGTCAGACACCCGGATTGGCTCGCCAATCCTGGCATGGTCAAAAAGAAAAACGTCAAATGGCGAGTATGCGTCGACTTCACCGATCTCAACAAGGTCTGTCCAAAAGATTGCTTTCTGCTTCCGCTCATTGACCGACTGGTCGAAGCAACAACATAGAACAAACTCTTATCATTTATGGACGCCTTCTCCGGGTACAATCAAATCATGATGAATCCCGACGATCGCGAGAAAAACGCATTCATCACTGACCGTGGAACGTATTGCTACAAAGTAATGCCTTTCGGTCTCAAGAATGCAGGCGCTACTTACCAGCGACTCGTCAATCGAATATTCTCCGAACAGCTCGGAAAGACTATGGAAGTATACATCGATGACATGCTCGTAAAATCCCTTGACGAACACGATCACGTATTCCACTTGGAAGAATGCTTTGCAAGATTGAACCTACATAACATGAAACTAAACCCGGCAAAATGTAGGTTCGCGGTAGCATCGGGAGAGTTTCTCGGTTATCTAGTCACGTGTCGCGGGATCGAGGCCAACCCCAAACAAATAAACGCATTGATAGAAATGGTCTCACCGAAGACAAAACGGGAAGTCCAAAGGCTAACCGGAAGTGTCGCAGCTTTGAACAGTTTCATCTCGCGCTCGACGGACAAGTTCCTGCCCTTCTACGACACGTTGAAAGGGAACAAGAAGTTCGAGTGGTCGGAAGAATGCGAAAAGGCTTTCCAACAGCTGAAGCGTTACCTCGCCACTCCTCCTGTTCTTGCAAAACCGGTAGAGGGAGAACCTCTATTCATGTACATCGCGGTCTCCGTGACAGCGGTAAGCGGCGTTTTGATCAGAGAAGAACGCTGCGAACAAAAACTGATTTTTTACATAAGTAAAACATTGCTTGACGCTGAGACGCGGTACCCTTTGATAGAAAAACTAGCACTCGCCGTTGTAACATCGGCGAGAAAGCTCAGGCCATACTTCCAGTCTCATACCATAGTGATCCTCACCACCTTTCCACTGCGCACGATTCTGCGCAGTCTGAGTCAGTCAGGACGGCTCGCGAAATGGGCAATCGAATTAAGCGAGTACGATGTCGAGTACCGCCCGAGAACCTGCGCAAAATCTCAGGTGGTGGCGGATTTCTTGGTAGAATTGCCCACGGGGGATATGACAAACACGGAAGCAGATTCAACTTGGGTCCTTCACGTCGATGGATCTTCGTCCAAACAAGGATCCGGAATTGGGATTTGGCTCACGTCGCCTACCAGAGAAATCTTGGAACAGTCGTTTCGTTTAGAATTCCATGCATCAAACAACGAGGCTGAATATGAAGCACTCATTGCAGGATTACGACTAGCCCATGGATTGAAGATTCGCAACATCCACGCTTACTGCGATTCTCAGTTAGTCCCAAAACAATACAGCGGGGAATACGAGGCAAGGGACGAAAGAATAGACGAATATCTAAAACTCGTCCAGGACCTGGCCCAAGACTTCACCACTTCGCCCTCACTCAAATTCCTCGCTCGGAAAATACCCAGGCAGATGCCTTGGCCGCACTCGCGTCAAGCTCGGATCCAGGACTAAAACGGGTAATCCCCGTCGAGTTCATTGAACATCCGAGCATCGGACCACCAGTGACCGCCAAAATGATTAGAGCACAAATCGAAGATGCAAAGGAAATCGAAGATCCACCAGAAGAGAACGTGGATCAGTCGGAATACGGCTGCGACAGCCCATGGCTGGAGCCGATCTGAGCCTATATAGTTGATGGAACACTACCCGCCGAAAAATGGGCGGCCCGCAAAATTAAAACCCAAGCCGCACGATACGTAACGGTAGAGGGAAAAATCAATAAATGGAGATTATCCGGCCCCTCATGACCTGCGCCAAGGGAGAAAAAGCGAGAAAAGTAATGGAGGAGGTCCACTCTGGATCGTGCGGAAATCACTCCGGTGGAAGATCACTCGCCCTCAAAATAAAACGCCATGGTTATTTCTGGTCAACTATGATCAAAGACTGCGAGAAATTCACACGGAAATGCGAAAAATGCCAAAGTCACGCGCCAACGATCCATCAACCTGCAGAAGTCCTCTCATCCATCTCGTCTCCATATCCCTTTATGCGGTGGTCCATGGATATCGTCGGAGCCTTGCATAACTCAAAGAAGAAACGATTCCTCTTGGTCCTCACGGATTTCTTCTCAAAGTGGGTAGAGGCAGAATCCTACGCAAGTATCAAAGACGTACAAGTCAAGAACTTCGTATGGAAAAACATCATCACTAAACACGGGGTCCCTTACGAAATCGTAACAGACAACGGATCTCAATTCATCTCTACCCAATTCGTGGCATTCTGCGAGAATTAGAAAATACGACTGACCAAATCAACAATGCAACGGCCAGGCAGAGACCATTAACAAAACCGTCCTCGACGGGTTAAAAAAGCGCGTAGAAGCCAAAAAGGGACGATGAGCAGAAGAGCTCGAAGGAGTTCTTTAGTCACATCGTAGAACCCCAAGACGGGCTACGGGAGAAACCCCCATCGCCCTCGTTTACGGGACGGAATGCATTATCCCAGCGGAAGTAGAATTTCCCAGAGTGCGGAGAAGATTCCTCCCTGAGCGAGAAGGTCTCAACAACGCAATGCTGCTGGACGAACTCTATGATGTCTTGCATATTTACATGTTTTTAGTTATCATATCTTATGCATTTTTGCTCATTTAGATTAGGCTTTAGGCATCTTTAGGCTCATTATGCATTCATAAGTCCCTATTAGGTGTTGGAGCACACTTTGGAGATATTGAAGATGTTTGGGAGTTTTGTGATGAAAAAGGAGGGTATAAAGATGAACATGGACAGAGACCTTAGGAATACCTTCTGATGCTAATATTTGGTGGAGACATGGCATTCTGAGTTAGCTTTCCAATGGAAGTGGTTTCAAGACATTTGGAGCCATATTGGAGGAGTTATGATCAGTTGAGTGGAAGCATGTCAAGCAACCCGGGTGAGCACACCCGAGTCCAACCATCCTCCCTCGCCTGGACAAGCTCAGGACGCGGCCAGGACGACCCGGGGACAAGCACCCGCACGTCCTGATTGTGCTGAACGCCTAGAACGGACGCGGCCCATTCCACCCGAGCACAAGCACCCGCACGGGACGGACGGACTGGACGCGAGCTCAGGACGCACCCGACCTTGCCTCACCCGCGTACCAGCAGACATCCGACAGCACCTGCCCGACCTGGACGACCCGCACGTTCTGATGCTAGACGAAGCTTCGGACGCGTCCAGCACCACCCGGACCAGGACACTCGGACGTCCCACAACTCCTCCTACCCGCGTACCAGCCTGCACACCCGACTAGCACCACCCGGCCACGCACACCCGCACGTCCTGCTAGCTGTTGGACACCCACCACGCGGCCGAACACACCCGGCCTAGAGAGGCCGCACGGCCTGGACGCCGGACGAGCAAGCCATACCCGACCTGGGCATACCCGGCCTGGACAGGCACTAGCTGACCCGGGTGGCTGAGTTTCTTCCTTTCTCCTTGTTTCTCATTGGTCGAAAATCACTTGGCCAAGGGCTTTTTAGACTTTCTCCTTTTATGTGTTTAGGGCTTTTAAGCCTACTATAAATACTCTCATTAACCCAAGTTTGGGAATTATGTTATTTATGATCTAAGAACAAAAACCTTTGAGTAAAAACTTCATCTTTGAATTATTAATCTCATCTCATCTTGTGTTCTTGATTGTTTATCTCATCTCCTTTCTTTCTCTATTATGTTTATGCTTGAATCTCTCATGGGTTTAAGAATAAGCATGTGGATTAGTGAGTAGATTCTTCTAAGATCCATGGGTTAGGGTGATAGAGAGTGATTAAGTTAGATCCAAGGTGTCTAGAATTAGATCTATCATTTCCTTGCATAGATTTGGTGTTTTTAAAGCTATATTTGAGTTGGCCTCTCAAACATAGAGCTATAGGCATTTCATGCCCGGAAGGTGTTCTATGAAATGCCTGAACCAACTCATCTATGCTTTTAGCTAGCTTTGCCTAAGGGATTAGTTGTCTTAGAGGCTAGAATTGCTATTAGACTCATTCTCATTGTTTGCTTTGATCATTACAGCCAAAGGGATTTGGTGTACTTGGGTGATCATAGCAAAAGAGCATTCATCTAGGGATAGAGCTTGCTTAGTTTAGTTGTCTAGGCATAAGGATTAGATTGATTGAAAAGTTAGCATCTTGGATTGAAGCTTAATCATTTGATATCAAGTCCCTACACCCATGGGTTTTGCTCTCCTCATAAGAAAGAAAGTTTGCTTTTTGTTGTGTTTTACTCATTGTTCTAGTTTAATCATCATTCTCTCTAATGGTTGCATTTAGATTGAGCATAGGCTTGCATTCCCTCTGTTTCATTGTCACTTAGGACTGGTTCGACAATCTTTTATACTACATCATTTGATTAGAATCTGAAAAGTTCTATCATCAAATTGGCGCCGTTGCCAAATTCTAAGTTGATTGTGACATTGGGATTTAGTCACTTGCTTGAGACTAAATCATTTTTCTTTTCTTGTGATATTGATTCTCCTTTTGCATTTTCCTTTGATTTTCAGGTGTATGAACACAAGAAGCAGGGGTGCAACTAACCTGGTTCCCACTGTTGAAGAGATAGCTACACTTGAGAGGGAAATAGCAAGAAGGAGAAGAGAAGAGGAGCAACAAGCTCACATTCAGAGATTGGGGTTTGAGATGGATGATCATCAACCCCAAGAAGGCAATGGTCAAGGAGCTGACAACCTTATACCACAGCGCCAGCAACAACAACACCCACAGCGGCCAGCTAGAGCCATTGGCACATATGACCGTCCTCACATTCATGGCAACAGGACAGGTATCCGTGCACCAGCTGTGGAAGCTAATAACTTTGAGATCAAATCAGGCTTGTTGAATGTGATTGAGAACAACAAGTACCATGGCTTGGCTGTAGAAGACCCATTTGATCACTTGGACAAGTTTGATAGCTATTGTGGCTTGTCCAAGACCAATGGTGTGTCAGAAGATGCCTTCAAGCTCAAGTTGTTTCCATTCTCTCTAGGAGACAAGGCACGCCAATGGGAGAAATCTCTACCTAGTGACTCCATCACTACTTGGGATGATTGTAAGAAGGCCTTCTTGGAGAAATTTTTCTCCACATCAAGGACAGCCAAGCTGAGGAATGAGATCTCTAGTTTCCAGCAGAAGAACTTGGAAAGCTTTAGTGAAGCATGGGAAAGGTTCAAGGGATATCAAGCTAAGTGCCCACACCATGGCTTCTCAAAGGAGAGTTTACTGAGCACATTCTATAGAGGTGCCCTTCCTGAGTTTAGAGCAAGATTGGATACAGGAAGCAATGGTTTCTTCCTGGGCAGGTCTGAAGAAGATGCTGAGGAGCTGGTGGACAACATGGTCAAGAGTGATTCAGTCTACAGTGGAGAACATGACAGGGCTGATAGAACAACCAGAGCTGATGACAACCAGACCAAGAAGGAAATAAAATCCTTGCAAGATAAGATAGACTTGCTGATTGCTAACCAAGCCAAGCAGGAGCAAATTCACTTTGTGGGTGGCCCAAATCAAGAAGCTCCTCCTAAGGTTAATGAAGTTGAAGGGTTAGAAGGGCAAGAAGAGCTTTGCTTCATCAACAACAATGGTTCTTGGTACAGGAAGGAACCTAACTTTCAGTACAACAATTACCAGCAAAGGTCTTACCCCAACAACCAGCAAGGAGGCTACACCAACAACCAGCAAGGAGGCTACACCAACAACCAGCAAGGAGGTTATCCACCAAAGCAAAACACTCAACAAGGGAGCTACCAGCCTAGGCAGAATCCTCCTCCTGGTTTTGCAAACCATGGAAATCAATCTACTCAAGCTCAAGGAAGCTCCTCCCAAGCTAAGGCTCCAGATTCATCTATGGAAGCTATGTTCAAACAATTGTTGGAAGGTCAAGCTAGAGCAGCCAAAGACATTGGCCATGAGTTCAAGACTGTTCACTCCAAGATAGACAGCAGCTACACTGAGCTAAACAACAAGATTAGAGCTTTGGAGAATCAATTTGCTTCTATGAACTCTCAGCCAAGTCGCCAACAAGGAACATTACCAGGAAAGCCAGAGCAAAACCCAAAAGAACCAATGAAGGCAATCACTTTGAGAAGTGGTAGAGAGCTACCTCCAAGAACTCTCCCCAAGGATGGTGAGAAACTAAGTGGGGGGGTGGCTATCAACATTGATGATGATGTTGTGATTGTGGATGAGAAAGTTGATGAGGAGATTTTAGAAAAGATTGTTGAAGCTAAGGGCAAAGGAAAGGTTGGAGAAGAGAAGCAAACACCAAAGCATGGTGAAGTTACTACTCCAACAAAGGAGTCTTCTTTTGTTCCTCCTCCCTATGAACCTAAGCTGCCATTTCCTGGAAGATTCAAGAGGCAACTTTTGGAGAAGTACAAAGCACTCTTTGAGAAGCAATTGAGTGAAGTTCAAGTTACAATGCCAATCATTGATGCCTTCATGCTTGTTCCTCAATACAGCAAGTTCTTGAAGGATGCTGTGGCTGCCAAGAAGAAGGAAATGGAAGGCATGATGGTTCTTACTCATGAGTGCAGTGCCATCATCCAGAGATTGACAATCCCTAAGAAGCTAGAGGATCCAGGCTGCTTTACTCTACCTTGTGCCATTGGTCCTTTAATGTTTGAGAGATGTCTATGTAATTTGGGAGCTAGTGTCAGTCTCATGCCTCTATCTGTTGCCAAGAAGCTTGGGTTTAGTCAATACAAGAAGTGCAAACTCTCTTTGGTGCTTGCTGACCGCTCAGTCAAATTCCCCATTGGTATCCTTGAAGACCTCCCTGTAATGGTGGGAAATTGTGAAATCCCCACTGATTTTGTTGTTCTTGAGATGGATGAAGAAGCTAGAGACCCCTTGATCCTTGGAAGACCATTCTTAGCCACAGCAGGAGCCCTTATCAATGTGAAAGAAGGCAAGATTGATCTTCATTTGGGGAAAGAGCACACTCTCCATTTTGATGTCAACGAAGTAATGAAGAGGTCAACTGTGCAAGGCCAAGTGTTCTACATAGAGGAGATGGAAGCTCTTGCTGATGAGCTCCTTGAGGAATTGGCACGTGGAGAGTTGACAATAGAGGACCCTTTGCAACATGCTTTGACAGTGGATAAAGAGGTCCAAGTGGTTGAGAACAAGGAGAGTGAGGCTATTGCAGCCATGCTGGATTCTCGAAAGAAGATTGCTGATAGAGGCCAGTATGAGGAGCTTAAACAAGAGGCATGTCAAGCTGTTCCAGCCACTCAACAGGAGATCACCAAACAAGATGATTGGAGTGAGCTCAAGGCACCAAAAGTGGAGCTAAAACCTCTTCCCCATGGTGTAAGGTACGCATTTCTAGGCCCTAATGAGACATATCCTGTCATTGTGAGTAGTGAACTTACTGAACTTGAGCTTTCTCAACTTTTAAATGCACTTAAAAGGTTTAGAAAAGCCATTGGATACTCACTAGATGATATTAAGGGGATATCACCTTCTTTGTGCATGCATAGGATACATCTAGAGGATGAATCAATGACTTCTATAGAACATCAAAGGAGGTTAAATCCTAACCTTAAAGATGTTGTAAAGAAGGAGATTCTCAAGCTCTTAGATGCTGGTGTTATCTACCCTATTTCAGATTCTAAATGGGTATCTCCTGTGCATGTAGTTCCAAAGAAGGGTGGTATCACTGTGGTTAAAAATGACAAGGATGAATTGATACCAACTAGAACCATAACTGGCCATAGGATGTGTATTGATTATAGAAAGCTCAACTCAGCATCTAGAAAAGATCACTTTCCATTGCCATTCATTGATCAAATGCTTGAGAGACTTGCAAACCATCCTTTCTATTGTTTTCTTGATGGGTATTCAGGGTTCTTCCAAATCCCCATTCATCCCAATGATCAAGAGAAGACAACATTCACATGCCCCTATGGCACCTTTGCTTATCGAAGGATGCCATTTGGGTTATGTAATGCTCCAGCAACCTTTCAAAGGTGCATGATGTCTATCTTCTCGGATCTCATTGAGGATATAGTGGAGGTATTCATGGATGATTTCTCTGTCTACGGATCTTCGTTTTCTGCTTGTTTGTCCAACTTGTGCAGGGTCCTACAGAGATGTGAAGGCACCAACCTAGTGCTGAATTGGGAGAAGTGTCATTTCATGGTCAAAGAGGGAATTGTGCTGGGACACAAGATTTCAGAAAAGGGTATTGAAGTGGACAAAGCTAAGATTGAGGTGATGGTCAGCTTGCCCCCACCAAAGACAGTGAAAGACATCAGGAGCTTCCTTGGCCATGCTGGATTTTATAGAAGATTCATCAAGGACTTCTCAAAGATTGCTAGACCAATGACCAAGTTGCTGTGCAAGGAGGCTGCTTTCAGCTTTGATGAAGATTGTCTTGAGGCTTTCAAGAAGATAAAGGGTGACCTTGTTAGTGCTCCCATTGTTCAACCACCTGATTGGGACCTCCCCTTTGAGATAATGTGTGATGCTAGTGATTTTGCTGTTGGGGCTGTCCTGGGGCAGAAGAAGGATGGCAAAACTCATGTCATTTATTATGCTAGCCAAACATTGAATGATGCGCAGATGAGGTATGCCACAACAGAGAAGGAGATGCTGGCCATTGTCTTCGCCTTTGAGAAATTCAGAAGCTACCTGGTGGGTTCTAAGGTCATTGTGTATACTGACCATGCAGCTTTGAGACATCTCCTAGCAAAGAAGGATGCCAAGCCAAGACTACTAAGGTGGATCCTTTTGCTTCAAGAGTTTGACTTGGAGATTAGAGACAAGCCAGGGATTGAGAATGGAGTTGCTGATCACTTGTCCAGGTTGAGAATTGAAGGTGGAATCCCTATTGATGAGGGCCTCAGAGAAGAGCATGTCCTAGCCATCATGTCAGTGGTAGCAGCCATTGAGACTGGAAAAAAGATTGAAGAGGTTAAGGCAGCTGAAGAGAACGGACCTTGGTATGCTGATTTGGTTAACTATTTAGCCACTGGAAAAGAGCCATTGGGACTTGCAGGGTATGAGAAGAAGAAGTTCTACAAGGATGTGAAGAGATACTATTGGGATGAACCATACCTCTACACCCTATGCAAGGATCAGATTTATAGAAGAGTGGTGGCTGAAGAAGAAGTTGAAGGAATCCTCTCACATTGCCATGGATCTCCCTATGGAGGCCATTTTGCTCCATTCAAGACTGTCTCAAAGGTGTTACAAGCTGGATTTTGGTGGCCACACATGTTCAGGGACTCACAAGACTTCATTTCAAGATGTGACTCTTGCCAAAGGAGTGGGAACATTACTAAAAGAAATGAGATGCCTCAAAACCCAATCCTTGAAGTGGAAGTGTTTGATGTTTGGGGGATTGATTTCATGGGACCTTTCCCCTCTTCCTATGGCAACAAATACATCTTGGTGGCTGTGGACTATGTATCAAAGTGGGTGGAAGCAATAGCAAGTCCTACAAATGATTCAAGAGTAGTGGTCAAAATGTTCAAGAGCACTATTTTCCCAAGATTTGGAGTTCCAAGAGTGGTCATAAGTGATGGAGGTTCACACTTCATCAACAAGGTATTTGAGAGTCTTCTCAAGAGGAATGGAGTAAAGCACAAGGTTGCAACACCTTATCACCCTCAAACTAGTGGCCAAGTGGAAGTCTCCAACAAGCAAATCAAGGGGATCTTGGAAAAGGTTGCAGGAACCAAGAGGAAGGATTGGTCAGCCAAGCTTGATGATGCTCTTTGGGCATATAGAACAGCATTCAAGACTCCTCTAGGCACCACTCCCTTCAACATTGTCTATGGAAAGTCTTGCCACCTGCCAGTTGAGCTTGAATACAAGGCATTGTGGGCTGTGAAGCTTCTAAACTTTGACATCAAGTGTGCAAAGGAGAAAAGACTTTTTCAACTCAATGAGCTGGATGAGATAAGGATGGATGCTTTTGAGAACTCAAGGATCTACAAGGAAAAGACAAAGGCCTTCCATGATAGGCACATCCTCAAGAGAGAGTTCAAGGCAGGAGATCAAGTGCTTCTCTACAATTCTAGACTTAAGCTATTTCCAGGAAAGTTAAAGTCAAGGTGGTCTGGTCCATTTGTGATCAAAGAAGTGAGACCCTATGGAGCCATTGTGCTTTGGAACAAGGATGGTGGAGACTTCACTGTGAATGGCCAAAGACTCAAGGAATACATGACCACAGTACCAAAGGAGGATGGGACATCAACCCCACTCTCTGATGCTCCCCTTGCCTAACCTCAAAGGAGGCAAAGTCAAGCTAGTGACTTTAAACAAGCTCACTTGGGAGGAAGTCCCATGGTTATCCTTGTACATATTGCATTAGGATTCTTTTTATTTTTCATCAAAAAGTCCTTTGAATGATGATGGGGCTAGATTGGGAGTTTTGGAGATGAGTTCACTGCGGTTTTGAGATGGAAGAGACATGAAAGGAAGTGGGTTGAACTAGGTGAAATTCAGACTTGGAAGCAGGACAGATGTACCCGGGCTGTACTACCCGGGATACGGCACCCGCACGGGTGATTCAAGCCGGACGGACGGACGAGCAGGACGGACGTACCCGGGTTGATCCACCCGAGCACAAGCACCCGCACGGGACAGGCGAGCACCCGGGTGGACCTACGCGGGATGCACCACCCGCACGGGACGATCGAGCACACGCGGGTGTACGTACCCGAGCCAGTCCGAACGCCCCAGCACCCGCGTAACCCCACCCGAACGCGACCCGCCCGGCCCAGGTAAGTGTTTCTTCCCTTATTTCAGACCCAAACCCACCTAAGCCCGCCCAGAACCAACCCCACCCGACCCAGACACATTTTAAAATCCTAGGCCACCCCCTATTTCCTCATTCCATCTTCTTCCTCACATCAAAATCCTCTCTAGCCTCCAAGAACAAAAATTCCCATAACTTTGCCAAATCTTAACCAAATCACAAGTTTCTTCTTCCCACATCAAGACCTTCCTCCCCTAGACCTAATTCCTTGAACCCTTTTATCTCTATCCTTCATCCAAAGCAAGGTATGGTATCTCTAAGTTCAAATTCGTAACCCTCATGAACCCTAAAAATTTGAACTTGAAATTTGAGCTTTTTCTTGCTAATTTCTTGTAAATTAGACTAGGGATTGCTTGTATATCATGCTGGGTAGTTGATTTCATGGTGGAATTGGGATTAATTTGAACTTTGGCAAATTAGGGTTCATGAGATTTGGGGGTTTTTGAAAAGGCTCTTACTTTTGGTTGATTATGGTCTAGGTTGATTGGAATTGATGTTCTAGAGCTTGTTTAGCATTCAATTTCAGCTGGCTTGATGTGTTTACTTGAATTTCAACTTGATTAAGTTCCCTTGTTCATAAAAAAAAAAAAAAAAAAATTTTTTTATGTGAACTTGGGAGCTTGGTTACTTTGATAGTCTTGCTAGGTTGCTGGTTCTAGACTAGGTTTGCAAGTGTTCATTCCATCTTTTCTCTTTTCCAGCATATTCTCTCTTCCTTGTGCTTTATCTTGTCCAAGTCTTGATATTTTTCAGGTTCCAATGGGAAGGAAAGATGAGAAACTGATTGCACAAGAGAAGGCCGAGGCTGCTAAGAACCACACTGCTAAGTTCGGAAAAGCGTTAGGCTCTATGCCTGAGTCCGAGGAAGAACGTAGGAAACAAGCTCTGGCTATGTTGAGAGAGAAGGCACAAGCCAAGAAGGCTAGACACAGTTTGGTTGATGGGGCAGCAAAGAAACACAAGGATGAAGGAAAAAGAGTGGCTGATGTTGGTAATAAGACTAGCAAGGAGGATGGCAAGAGGTTGGCTAGTGATGAGAGAGTGCTTGATGATGCTTACAAGAAAGCCAAGAAAGATGGCAAGAGGGTGGCTGTTGGTGATGATAAGAGCACTCCTTCAAAGAAAGCTAGAGCTCCAAGATCTCAAAGTGTGGGACCTCTTGTTTTGGAGAAGAACACAAAGACAGATGCTGAGAAACCCAAACTTCCCACAAAGATCAGAATCAAAGCACCAAACCCAAAGCCATTGGCACCTCTACCCTTGGTGCCAGTAGATACAACTGTTGAAGAAGCATCCTCTCCAATTGAAAGTGAGGCTGAGCAAGAAACTTTCGAAAAGTTAGGTTTCAACCCTCGTAGAGATCGACAAAGGAAGCCGACTGAAGTTGAACTATTGGAGCAGATGAGGCAAGGAGTATCTTGGCCTCCAACCAGATTTGCTGATGAGAGGCTAATGAGGGAGCTAGAAATTGACCAAGACATAAAGGATTTGCTTGCTCTCATGAACATGGACAGCTTCTATTCAATGGCTTACCCAACATTTAAAGAAGTCTCTTGCCAATTCTTGGCATCCTTGGAGGTCACATTCCACTCTTCTCAACATGAGGAACAAGGGTGGGGAAGAATCAGCTTCAAGATAGATGGGAAGCCTTATTTCATGACCTTCACTGAGATTGGAGAGGTGCTAGGCCTCAAGGATTTGAAGGAGTCATCTTTGCCTAAGCTGAAAGGACTTCCTAAAGGAAAGACACTTGCCCACTTCACTTACAAGTTCTTATCAGGCAAGGATAGGGTGTCCAGCAGAGACAAGAATGCATCTATCAGACATCCATCAGTCCGCTACCTTCATAGGCTGATTGTCAACACCATTTACCCAAGGAAGGAGCAAAGCAACGTGAATGGAGAAGACTTGAACCTCATGCACCAGGCCATCCAACACTTTGCCTTACCTCCTCACCTACCTGAAGTTCCCACTGATTTCTACGCTGAGTTTGGTATGGTTGGTTACTTTGTGAGGCGCCTTATGTACTACAAGGAGTATGCTTGGACAAACAGGGATCCAGAGGCTCAGATTGGAATAGGCGGCTTGATCACACCTTTACTTGCGCACCAGGGTATTGATTTGGGAGATGATGCATCCGGGCCCTCTTTCATTGATCTCACCTACTTAAAGTCAGCTCATTACTTCTCTGGAAGATACGATGGGAAGTGTGTTTACTCGTACTTGAGAGGCCCCACCACAGTTGAGCTGCTTCTCCCTAACTATGAGCTCACTACCTTGAGCACACCAGGTACTATGAGTTTTGATATCAGTGAGCAGCATCTCCTGGGCAGTCATGGAGCTCTTGGCCCTATGACATTGAAGATGAATGAGAAAGCAGCAGCAAAGGCAGCTAAGTTTGATCAGGGATACTCAAGCCGAGCCACAGCTCATCTCTTTGGTCCTCCTCGCTATACGTTTGAGCAATGCACAGGTGCTTTGCCTTTTGGTCCCATTCGCCAAGCTCATGACCAGATTAGCACACTGCAAAGGTGGAACAGAGCTCAAGATAGAACCATCTTCAAGCTCACCAAGAAGTGCAAGGAATTGAGGAAAACTGTAAAGAGACAAGCTGAAGCTTCAGCTAAATTCATGAGAAAGGTTGCTGATGTCCTGACTAAGGGAGCTGTAGCAGGCTGCAAGGCTGAGGACTTCGATCTTGAGACTTTCCTTGCACCACTTCCTCTACCCATTCTCGACCCAAACACACCACAAACCGAGAAGCAAGCCCTCCGCAGCTTGAGGAACCCCTACATCGCCCCATCCGCGTCCGGAAACAAGTCACCAAGCCTAAGCACCACTGCTGATGAAGATGAGTCTGAGGGTGAGGCATCAGCCTCTTCCCATGGTCCATAGAGGTACTCCAACACCCTACCATTGTATATACCATTCATCTTTTCATTTAGCTTTATTTTTCTTCCTTTAGGCCCTTCTCACCATTTAACAAACACAGAGACTGTGTGAATTAAGTGTGGGGGAGGTGCCAAGTTGCTGATCATCTTGTGTTTTATGTCATGAGCATGCATTTGTAGATAGTTATTGCATAAAAAAAAGAGCAATCATGTAGTTGCATTAGGATTGAGTCTAGATCATTCAATTGCATAAAAAAAAAAAAAAATCATCATATAGGTTGCATCATGCATAAGGGGACAGGGATGATAGTTGCCTTGAAAAGATGCTCATGCTAAGTTCTTAAAGTGATACCCTTCATAAGCATAGTAAGTAGCTTGAGCAATCTTAGGATGGCTTGTAAACTTTTTGCCTTGAAATCTCTTCCTAAAACTTACTTGATTGATTGATGCCATCTCTTTGAAGTTTGCTCCTGTCATATTTAGACTCTAGTCTCTTGCTCATGGTCCCTTGTGTACTAAGTCATGGATAGAACACTTGAGCTGTCCCTCCCATTCTTTGTCTATCTTTTTGGACAAGCTCAAGTGGCACTCCACGCCCTAAAACCCTTACCTCCTTTCAAGCTTTCATTATTTGTTGAGTGAGGCCTTCTTTAGAAAGCTTTACATGTGCATAATGTTGAGAGTATTGGGAACGACAATGCTTGATCTCCATTTTTAGCTAGATTAGACACTCATTAATGTCTAGCTTCTAGGATGGGGGTGAGTGTTGTATGGTATGATCTTGAGGAAATGAAAGGTTTATGAAAGAAAAGGTTGACTCATGAGACTCCATTGTTATAAGTGATTAAGTCTAGAAGGGATAAGAGGAATGAAAGATTGTAAGCTCCAAATAGTTTGAAAAGTCTTGGCCCCCATAAAAAAAAATATAAAAAAAAAAAAAATAATAATAATGAAAGGGGGCTAGCAATATCTAGAAAGAGCTGAAAAGAGTTTGAAATATGTAAATTCCCTTGTAGACTTCAGTAAGAAGGAGTTTCAAATGAGAAAATATTTTGAGCATTTGGGGAAAATCTTTGGGTGAGAGATGTGAGTGGCATTTTGGCATTGGGAATAAAGATGTGATCTATGTATTTTGGGAAAGGGTAGAACAATGGAGATTGAGCATTGTATGCATGAGTTGATCCCTTTCTTAGATATATTATGTGCAATGTCAAGGCTACTTGTTTTGAGAGTGAACCACCCCTTGAAAGATCCCTTTGAACCCCTTGTTTCACTTGAATAAAACCTTCTACCACCAAACCAAATGACTTGGACCATTTGACCATTTGCAAGAAGTCTTTTGAGTTTGCTTAATGATTGTTAGAGGGCAAATGGAATTGTGGGTTGTGGATTCATGATGAGTAAGTGTAGGGATCAAAGGAGTTAAGATAGGCCTTGTTGAGTTAGAGTTTCCTGCTACTTGGTATGCTTGTGCAAGGTTATCAAGTTGAGAACTAAGAAGAGCATTCTTTTGGCTATGAGTCCCCTCCTTCAAACCTCTCCTCCTTAGTCCTTGCAAGTTTACTTGTGGACAAGTAAAGGACTAGTGTGGGGGGAGTTGATGTCTTGCATATTTACATGTTTTTAGTTATCATATCTTATGCATTTTTGCTCATTTAGATTAGGCTTTAGGCATCTTTAGGCTCATTATGCATTCATAAGTCCCTATTAGGTGTTGGAGCACACTTTGGAGATATTGAAGATGTTTGGGAGTTTTATGATGAAAAAGGAGGGTATAAAGATGAACATGGACAGAGACCTTAGGAATACCTTCTGATGCTAATATTTGGTGGAGACATGGCATTCTGAGTTAGCTTTCCAATGGAAGTGGTTTCAAGACATTTGGAGCCATATTGGAGGAGTTATGATCAGTTGAGTGGAAGCATGTCAAGCAACCCGGGTGAGCACACCCGAGTCCAACCATCCTCCCTCGCCTGGACAAGCTCAGGACGCGGCCAGGACGACCCGGGGACAAGCACCCGCACGTCCTGATTGTGCTGAACGCCTAGAACGGACGCGGCCCATTCCACCCGAGCACAAGCACCCGCACGGGACGGACGGACTGGACGCGAGCTCAGGACGCACCCGACCTTGCCTCACCCGCGTACCAGCAGACATCCGACAGCACCTGCCCGACCTGGACGACCCGCACGTTCTGATGCTAGACGAAGCTTCGGACGCGTCCAGCACCACCCGGACCAGGACACTCGGACGTCCCACAACTCCTCCTACCCGCGTACCAGCCTGCACACCCGACTAGCACCACCCGGCCACGCACACCCGCACGTCCTGCTAGCTGTTGGACACCCACCACGCGGCCGAACACACCCGGCCTAGAGAGGCCGCACGGCCTGGACGCCGGACGAGCAAGCCATACCCGACCTGGGCATACCCGGCCTGGACAGGCACTAGCTGACCCGGGTGGCTGAGTTTCTTCCTTTCTCCTTGTTTCTCATTGGTCGAAAATCACTTGGCCAAGGGCTTTTTAGACTTTCTCCTTTTATGTGTTTAGGGCTTTTAAGCCTACTATAAATACTCTCATTAACCCAAGTTTGGGAATTATGTTATTTATGATCTAAGAACAAAAACCTTTGAGTAAAAACTTCATCTTTGAATTATTAATCTCATCTCATCTTGTGTTCTTGATTGTTTATCTCATCTCCTTTCTTTCTCTATTATGTTTATGCTTGAATCTCTCATGGGTTTAAGAATAAGCATGTGGATTAGTGAGTAGATTCTTCTAAGATCCATGGGTTAGGGTGATAGAGAGTGATTAAGTTAGATCCAAGGTGTCTAGAATTAGATCTATCATTTCCTTGCATAGATTTGGTGTTTTTAAAGCTATATTTGAGTTGGCCTCTCAAACATAGAGCTATAGGCATTTCATGCCCGGAAGGTGTTCTATGAAATGCCTGAACCAACTCATCTATGCTTTTAGCTAGCTTTGCCTAAGGGATTAGTTGTCTTAGAGGCTAGAATTGCTATTAGACTCATTCTCATTGTTTGCTTTGATCATTACAGCCAAAGGGATTTGGTGTACTTGGGTGATCATAGCAAAAGAGCATTCATCTAGGGATAGAGCTTGCTTAGTTTAGTTGTCTAGGCATAAGGATTAGATTGATTGAAAAGTTAGCATCTTGGATTGAAGCTTAATCATTTGATATCAAGTCCCTACACCCATGGGTTTTGCTCTCCTCATAAGAAAGAAAGTTTGCTTTTTGTTGTGTTTTACTCATTGTTCTAGTTTAATCATCATTCTCTCTAATGGTTGCATTTAGATTGAGCATAGGCTTGCATTCCCTCTGTTTCATTGTCACTTAGGACTGGTTCGACAATCTTTTATACTACATCATTTGATTAGAATCTGAAAAGTTCTATCATCACTCTATCTCATTAACGAACGACAAGACCAAGCGCTCATACGAATCCAAAATTACCAGCACGCTGCCGTGAAATATTACAACTCAAACGTTCGCCACCGCAGGTTCAAGGAAGGCGATCTGGTTCTGCGCAAAGTCTTCCAAAACACTGCCGAACATAACGCCGGAAAACTGGGAGCAAATTGGGAAGGACCATACAAGGTCATAAAGGTGGTCCGACCAGGATCATACCAAATCGCGAACATGCAAGACGTCAAGATCCAAAGAACCTCTAACGCGATGCATCTTAAGAAATACTACCACTGATCGCAACGTGGGAACTAAGAACTACGAGATGGCTTGATCCCCCAAAAAAAAGGGTACATAGGCAGCTCGCCAAGCGAGTTCAGCTATCCCCTCATCTTAAAAAGGGGGGGGGGGAGGGAGTGGGTATGTATACTCGCATACTCCCACAACTTTCAAAGACTCGACCTTTTTGAAACTCTTCACGAAAAAAGTGACCTTACGATCGCCAATCCCGCTATCCATCAAACGGCCAAAGGGGCAATCCAGAACTCGCCCAGAACACCTAAGCAAAAGCAATTGGTGATCACACTGAATTCAATGAACCCCCGAATGCTTGTAAAAGAAGCAGCCTTCGGAAAAAGCCCGCGAACAAATGCGGCACAAAAGAAAAAAATCAAATTTCGGCACTGCGAGACGTCGCTACACGCTTGAAGTTACGGTTTTTTTATTTACAGAAACGACGTTCTCGTTTCCAAAATAAACCTAGTACACCTCTAACGGTAAAATGCCTTTAAAATAGCATCTTTTCGTTATTGCTGATCACAACAAACGAACCCTAACATCCTAAACAGACATCAGCCGCCCTCGAAAGGATATGCTCTCTTACATCCGACAAAGATACCATAGCTCGCTATACAAGAAATCCAAAATTTTATTCAGCACCTCCAAACGGCCTTTGGAAGTAGTTCGATTCGTGCCAAGACAAGTCATATAAGCCGATAACAATTCGCGGACTTTATATTGGTACGAGTCAGGTTGAAATCGCAAACAAGCAAAACGAAAGCCGACTTGTCATCGCATAGCCTTAGTCCGAGACTAAACCCAGGTCTTGCCCTAAACCCAGCCACGCTGGATATTGACATCTCAAAGGCATAGTATCAGCACCCAGATACGAGATCCCAAAACTTGTCTCTTCACTAAGGTCTGTACGTTTTCATGAGCTTTTGCATAAAACAGAAAACCACGTAAAAACTCGCCTACTCAACAAATGATAGATACGGTGATCGTCGGAGGGGAAGGAATAAGACGACAACTCACGTCCTCGCCCTCTAACTTTGAAAAAGAAGTTCTCTCAATATATAATAAACCAAAAGTTTTATAGATTGAGCCAAGCATCTTACAAAAGCCCTAAACAAGGATTCAAAGCCACCAACGGCCAGTCCTAGAACATACAAATTACGGCCTCATAAACAGGCCAAAACAAAAAGACAAAGAAAATCCCCGAAAGGATTGTTACCCTAGGCCCTCCTCGGAGCATCGCCTTCATCCTCAACCTCATCAGAACTCGGGACCGTATCGCCATCGCCTTCCTCAGCCGCTTCAGCATCACCTCTCTCGACCGCATCATCTTTACCTTCTTCGACCGCACGGTCTCGCCCCTCGGGCTCTCCCAAACACGGCGTAAGGGTGCACTCGGTTTTCAGCAGAGAGAGGATTGAATCGAAGTCTCCCTCGGAAGCCATCAGCTTCTCCTTGCAAGACAGCAGCCTGGCCTCTTCGGAGTCCAGAGTCGGAACCACTTCGCCCGTGAGTAGCTGGATCTCGCTTAAACTTCCCTCGATGCCCGCCAGGGCCAGATCCTTCTTACGGACTGTCATGAGTGAATCAAACAGAACGGCCATCCTCGTCAAGCGGGCATAAAACTCGTCCCGTGGGACAACGGTCCCTGCTAACTCATGAGTCCTGGGTTCCTCTTGACACTGGATTTCACGCTGGAGACGATGGACTTCAGAAGCCTTGGCTTTCTTCTTTTTCGTCATCTTTCCGAGATCCTGCCCGAGATCACTGACCCGAGCCTCCAGCTGCGAAGTCTCAGCAGCGTGAGCATCCTCAGTAGATTTCAGCGTGGCCTCAACTCGTTTCAACGCCTCCCACGATTCCGCTAGGCCCTTTCTCAGACGCTCTATCTCCGAGCCGCAGTCGCTAATCATCCCGTCAATCAGCGACACAAACTGCACGCGAAATAAGAGTCAGAATAATCTTAGAACAAAGTGTCCTACGTAAAAAAAAAAATATGATTGTCGAAACGAAACTTGGCACGATGTTGTGTTAAAGGTCCCGAAGGCTCTCCTTCAGCATCTTTGGTACATCTTCTCTTCTTGGCGGTCTCGGTCGCGGCCCCAATACTCTTGCTACCTTTGGACAGAGGAGCGGCACTAGGCGCAGGAAGTCCTAGGACGATCTATTTCTTGTCCAAAGGCGGAGGCATCAACTCCTTCACTTGTTCTTTCTCAGGAATTGAGATTGGTGTAGTGGAAGAATCCGAAGGCCGAGCCGAGACCTCCGGCACTTGCACAGGTGCCATATCCGTTCCTACGAGGGGCGCAGCATCCCCCGGAGACTTGTTTCCTTCGGCCGAGGACGACAGCGCAGACGAGGAAGGGATAGCCGACGTTTCGGCATGGGTCAGACTCGCTTCCTTTTCGGCACTGCGCCTGGATAACCTCTCTTTAAAAGAAACGAATCCAGCAACGAAAGTCGGAGTGGCTTCATGAATGGCCGGAATCGGCAGAACCGGGCTGGCCTCACCCATCTCGACGTCGGAGTTCTTCTTTTCGTTTTGGGAGGAAGACCATCTTTCTTAGGAGAATGAAGAGAGAAAAGTTTGAGGGAAAGAGATGTGTGGAGAATGAGGAATGATGAGTTGCTACTTATAAGGATGTGAGGGTGACGTGGATTTCCGCAATAAAATAATCTCAAAAGACAATCTACGATGTTGGGGTCAAAAACGGTTATCTCGAAATCTACGGCTAAAGACCTTCCCGAAACTCAAAAGATTTCCCGCAAACGACTGACGAGGGAAAGATCGAACAACGAAAAAACCCACGGACGGCGAGACGGCCTGGCGTCGGCAGCATGCGGGACGCGGGCTGGCCTGGCGCCGGCGGCACCCCGGCCTGGCGCCGGCGGCACGCGGGACGCGGGCTGGCCTGGCGCCGGCGGCACCCCGGCCTGGTGCGGCGGCACGCGGGACGCGGGCTGGCCTGGCGCCGGCGGCACGCGGGACGCGGGCTGGCCTGGCGCCGGCGGCACCCCGGCCTGGCGCCGGCGGCACGCGGGACGCGGGCTGGCCTGGCGCCGGCGGCACCCCGGCCTGGCGCCGGCGGCACGCGGGACGCGGGCTGGCCTGGCGCCGGCGGCACCCCGGCCTGGCGCCGGCGGCACGCGGACGCGGGCTGGCCTGGCGCCGGCGGCACGCGGGACGCGGGCTGGCCTGGCGCCGGCGGCACCCCGGCCTGGCGCCGGCGGCACGCGGGACGCGGGCTGGCCTGGCGCCGGCGGCACCCGGCCTGGCGCCGGCGGCACCCGTCACGCGGGCCGGCCTGGCGCCGGCGGCACCACGGCCTGGCGCCGGCGGCACGCGGGACGCAGGCTGGCCTGGCGGCCTGGCGCAGGCGGCACGCGGGACGCGGGCTGGCCTGGCGTCGGTCCGCGGCCCTCGTCCCGGTCTCGGTCCTATCGTGCCCGGTTCGATCCCGCCTTAGCTTGTTTGGATCAGCCCTCGTGATTTTGGTCCAATCAGGCTACGGCGGTTTACCCGATTCCACGAAACATCGGATAAACATCAAGTTATCGAAAGATAGCGGAAAACTCGGAGATAATTACAAAGACCGACGAAAATGGAACATTTCCGGAAGAGATAAGCTTGGGCCCAAAGGCGAGGCCCATCACCCTAAGGCAAACCGACCTAGAAGTGGGTATATAAGGAGAGCAAGAGCAGAAGAGAAAGGCATCCCGAAAATCCGAGAATTAGACTTAGAGCATCCTGCTAGCTTAGAAAAACTAGGGTTTAGGTGGTTAGACTAGCGGAGCAAGGCTTAGGACGTTTGGCTGCTTGCGACTCTATATTTTTCTTTAATCGCAAATCTCTCTGTCTTTCGGAGAATTCTTGTACTCGTTTCTTTCATCTAATAAAACGCCTTCGGGCAAATATTTCAAACTCTCATTTTTATCTACTGAACTTTATCGATTTCGTGTGGCAACGCAGAGAATCCGGACCTTCAAGGAAAGTCAGGTTTACTTGGCTTTCCTCCGCAATCTTATTTATCGAAAATTGACGGTGTGAATTTCGGTTCCCACAGTTTGGCGCTAGAAGGAGGGTGGGGACGGATTCTCTAACTCGAAAACCACCGATCGATCAAAGTTCAGTATGACTTCTTCGTCAGCCCGCAACATCGTATCTTTCGAGGATCGAGCAACGGCCCGTACGGTCAAACCTCACAACGATCTCCTCGTAATAGAACTCACGATCCAGGACATTGACGTAGCAAGGGTATTGGTCGACACCGGATGCTCGGCCAATATTATCTACAAAAGCACCCTCGAGAGGATGGGCGTCGACCTAAGCATCCTTACGGATGACCCCAGCCCAGTACTCGGACTCTCGGGAGAAATTATGACCCTCGGTTCAACTAACCTCCTAGTCAAAGCCAGGAGCGTCGCCAAAAACACGGAATTCCTGGTGATCGATGGTCCAACATCCTACAATGCGATAGTTGGAACTCCCTGGCTAAACTCCATGAGAGCGATCCCATCAACATTCCACCTATGCCTCAAGTTCCCAACGCCTTTCGGGGTCGAGACAATACATGGTAGTCACGGAGCAGCTCAGATCTACGTCGCTACCAAACTAAAACGGAAAAACTCTGAAATCGAAACTTCTCGGAAAAAGCAAACGGTTAACAATTCACCGGAAACCTTCTGGCAGTCCCAAAGAGCCGAGGCCCTGGAAGGGAAGCGTGAACCAACCTGCGAACCGGTGGTTTCAATCTGTCTCAACGATTCTTTCCCGGAACGGTGTGTCGAGATCGGAGCTAACCTCCGCGAACCAATGAAAGCAGAACTCATCGCGTGCCTCAAAAAGAACCTCAGTACGTTCGCGTGGGCTGCGGAGGATATGCCGGGAATCGACATTAGCGTAACATGTCACGAACTTAATATCGACCCAACTCACAAACCCGTAAAACAAAAGAGACGAAAGTTGGGACCTGAGCGTGCCACCGCAGTCAATGAGGAAGTCGAAAGACTCCTCAAAGAAGGGTCGATAACAGAAGTCAGGTATCCGGACTGGCTCGCCAACCCCGTCGTGGTAAAAAAGAAAAACGGCAAATGGCGGGTCTGTGTCGATTTCACGGATCTGAATAAAGCCTGTCCAAAGGATTGCTTCCCGCTCCCACACATTGACCGACTAGTCGAAGCAACCGCGGGAAACAAGCTTCTGTCATTCATGGATGCTTTTTCCGGATACAATCAGATCATGATGAATCCCGACGACCGCGAAAAAACTGCGTTCATCACAGACCGCGGAACGTATTGCTATAAGGTAATGCCTTTCGGTCTTAAAAACGCAGGTGCAACATATCAGCGACTTGTCAACAAAATGTTTGCCGAACAATTCGGAAAAACTATGGAAGTATACATCGATGATATGCTCTTAAAGTCTCTTGACGAACACGATCATATAGCCCACCTAGAGGAATGTTTTGCACGACTCAACCAGCATAACATGAAACTCAACCCGGCAAAATGTAGATTCGCAGTGGCATCGGGAGAATTCCTCGGATACCTCGTAACGTATCGCGGAATCGAGGCCAACCCTAAACAAATCGACGCGCTGATAGAAATGGCCTCTCCGAGAACCAAGCGAGAAGTCCAGAGGCTAACCGGAAGAGTCGCGGCTTTGAACCGTTTCATCTCGCGCTCCACGGATAAGTGCCTACCGTTTTACGAGACATTGAAGGGAAACAAGAAGTTCGAATGGTCCGAGCAATGTGAAAAAGCTTTCCAGCAATTGAAACATTACCTGTCCACTCCACCAGTCCTCGCAAAACCGGTGGAAGGTGAACCTCTTTTCCTCTATATCGCAGTTTCCGCAACAGCGGTCAGTGGTGTCTTGATACGAGAAGAACGCGGCGAACAAAAACCAATCTTTTACGTAAGCAAGACGTTACTGGATGCGGAAACTCGATACCCTCTAATGGAAAAATTAGCATTCACTGTCATAACCTCGGCAAGAAAACTAAGACCTTACTTCCAGTCTCACACTATAGTGGTTCTCACCACGTTCCCGTTGCGGATAATCCTGCATAGTCCAAGTCAATCCGGTAGGCTCGCAAAATGGGCAATCGAACTAAGTGAGTACGACGTCGAATATCGCCCAAGGACGTGTGCAAAGTCCCAAGTACTTGCGGATTTCTTGGTAGAATTACCCACTAGAAACATGACTAACGAGGAACCAAACTCAACTTGGGTCCTCCACGTCGACGGATCTTCATCCAAACAAGGATCCGGAATCGGAATACGGCTCACCTCTCCTAACGGGGAAATCCTAGAACAGTCTTTCCGATTGGCTTTTCATGCTTCAAACAATGAGGCAGAATACGAAGCACTCATCGCAGGCTTGCGCCTGGCCCATGGGTTAAAAATCCGTAATATTCACGCTTACTGCGATTCTCAGTTAGTCGCTAATCAATACAGCGGAGAATATGAGGCGAGAGACGAAAGGATGAACGCATATCTAAAACTCGTCCAAGAACTAGCTCGAAATTTCGACCAGTTCGCCCTGACCAGAATTCCTCGCTCGGAAAACGTCCAGGCTGATGCCTTGGCTGCCCTCGCCTCAAGCTCAGATCCAGGGCTCCAAAGAGTAATCCCGGTCGAATTCATCGAGCATCCGAGCATCGGACCACCAGTGGTCGTCAATCTAATCCAGGACGAGATTGAAGATGCGGAAGAAGTCGAGGATCAGCCGGAAGGGGATGTGAACCCGACCGAGTATGGCTGTGACAGCCCTTGGTTAGAACCAATCCGAGCCTATATCGTGAATGGAACCTTACCCGCCGAAAAATGGGCGGCTCGTAAAGTAAAAACCCAAGCGGCACGGTATGTCACGATAGAGGGAGAAATTTATAAGTGGTGTTTCTCTGGTCCTCTCATGGCATGCGCAGAAGGGGAAAGAGCAAGAAGAATCATGAAGGAGGTCCATTCTGGATCATGCGGAAATCATTCTGGCGGAAGATCTCTCGCGGTTAAAATCAAACGCCACGGTTATTATTGGCCAACCATGGTAAAAGACTGCGAGAAATTCGCCCGGAAGTGCGAAAAATGCCAAAGGCATGCTCCAACAATCCATCAACCCGCGGAGATCCTCTCCTCGATCTCGTCCCCCTATCCTTTCATGCGATGGTCCATGGACATCGTCGGACCTATGCACCCATCAAAACAAAAACGCTTCCTCCTAGTCCTTACGGATTTCTTTTCCAAATGGGTAGAAGCGGAATCCTACGCAAGTATCAAGGACACACAAGTCGAGAACTTCGTCTGGAAACATATCATAACTAGACATGGGGTCCCGTACGAAATCGTAACAGATAATGGATCTCAATTTATCTCCATTCGATTCGAAGCATTCTGCGAAAAATGGAAAATACGACTTACAAAGTCAACTCCCAGATATCCGCAATGCAATGGACAGGCAGAAACCATCAACAAAACCGTCCTTGACGGACTCAAGAAACGCCTAGACGCCAAGAAGGGGCGATGGGCAGAGGAGCTCGAAGGAGTTCTTTGGTCGCATCGTACAACCCCAAGACGGGCTACGGGTGAAACTCCATTCGCCCTCGTTTACGGAACGGAATGTATGATCCCCGGGGAAGTAGAATTCCCCGGAGTACGGAGAAGATTCCTCCCCGAAAGAGAGGATTTAAACGACGCTATGATGCTGGACAATCTCGACCTCATCAATGAGCGCCGCGACCAGGCACTCATTCGAATCCAGAATTACCAGCACGCTGCCGCAAGGTACTACAACTCAAACGTACGCCATCGCAGGTTCAAAGAAGGCGATTTAGTCTTACGCAAAGTCTTCCAAAACACTGCCGAACGAAACGCAGGAAAACTGGGAGCAAATTGGGAAGGACCGTACAAAGTCATAAAAGTAGTCCGACCAGGCTCGTACCAAATCGCAAACATGCAAGACGTCAAAATCCCGAGAACTTGGAATGCGATGCACCTCAAAAAATACTACCACTAAACGATAAAACGTGGTACAAAAGAACTACGAGATGGCTTGATCCCTAGACAAGGGTACGTAGGCAACTCGCCAATCGGCGGATTCAGCTATCCCCCAATTTAAAAAAGGGGGGGGGGAGTGGGTACGTATACTCGTATACTCCCACAAATTTCGAAGACTCTAAAATTTTCGAAACTTTTTCACGACTTTTTCAAAATCAGCCGAGACGGCCACAACAGCGGATCTAGTGTCCACTAAGCGATTATCACATCCAAAAACAAATCCCGGATGGCCAACACTTCACGAGGCATTGTGAATGTGGACGCTTCTCCCTGGGTCAAACTTACGCGACCCCTTGGTCCCGCGTCCAAAACGGAAACAACAGTTTTCTGGCTGCGAACATTCGCAAAAGACATCCCCAAAGCCCGCAAACGTTTCAACACGAGATGCGGCATAAGGAAAAATCAACCTTCGGCACTGCGAGACGTCGCTAACGCTTGAAGGACATTCTTTCCCACAAAACATCGCAGATGAAATCTTCGTCTCTAAACATACAAACGCACCTCAAAACGGTATCATTTCGTTGTTGCTGATCACAACAAACGAACTCTAAACGTCCTAAACAGACAAATAGCCGCCCTTCGAGGGGTAGGCTCTCTTACATCCGACAAGGATAAACATAGCGCGCTATACAAGAAATCCAAAATTTTGGTCTAGCTCTTCGTAAAGGAAGTAGCTCGACTCACGCCAAAACAAATCATATAAGCCGACAACAATTCGCGGATTTTAAACGGTACGAGTCAGGTTAAAATCGCAAACAGGCAAAACGAAAGCCGATTTGTCATCGCAAAGCCTCAGTCCGAGAGTAAACCTAGGTCTTGCCCTAAACCCAGCCACGCTGGATCTTGACATCTCACAGACATAGTATGGTATACGAGATCCAAAAATTTGTCTCTTCACTTAAGCCTATTCGTTTCACGAGTTTTTCGCGTAAATCGGTAAACCGCGGAAAATCTCGCTCTATGCGGACAATAGGTACGGTGATCATCGGGGAACTAGGAATGAGACGACAACTCACACCCTCTTTCTCATACTTCGAAAAAAAACTGAAGTTCATAAATAATCGAAAACGTTTCATAGATTGAGACTGCGGAAATTCAAACAAAACCCCAAAAAAGGGGCTGGGATTCGAAGCCACCAACGGCCAGTCCCGGTAAATACATCATGGCCTCTTAAACGGCCGAAACACATAAAAAACGAAATCCCAGAAGGGATTGATAAACCTAGGCGCTCCCAGGAGCGTCATCTTCATCCTCACTCGCGACAGGGACAGCCTCGCCGTCGCCTCCCTCAGTCGCATCGCCACTACCCGCCTCGTCCGCGCCACCCTCGCAATCTTCTCCCACGCGCTCCCGATCTTCTGAGTTTTCGGAGGTCGGAGCTAGGGTGCATTCGGCTTGCTGACCGGCGAGGATCGAATCGAAATCTCCCTCGGTGGCCGCCCACTCTCCTTTACAGGACGATAATCTGGCTTCCTCCAAGTCCAAAGACGGGGCCTCGTTACCTCGAAGCAACTCGAGCTCGTTCAGACTCCCCTCGATCCCCGCTAAAGCCAAGTCCCTCTTACGGACAGCTATCAAGGACTCAAACAGGATGGCCATCCTCGTCAGACAGCTAAGGTCGCTGGCATCGGCAACCTCCGAGGATCTACGGGCGTTCATCTCCTCGTGAGCCTGAACCTTCTCCTGAAGACGGCGGACTTCCGAGGATTTACTCTTCTTCTCTTTCTTCACCTTGAGTAACGAGCTCGCGGTCTTCCCAAGGTCGCGCTCAAGATCGCTGATACGAACCTCAAGCTGGGACGTCTGGGCGGCATGGGTGTCCTCGACAGTCTGCAATGCGGCCTTAGTACGCTTCAGCGCTTCCTGCGACGACTCCAGTTCCTTCGATAGACGAATGACTTGCAACCCGCACTCGCCAAGCATTCCGTCGATCAGAGACACAAACTGTCCGCAAAAAGGAAAGAGTAAGTATCATCGCCAAAAAAAACGGTGCAAGAATTACGGACAAAATCGAACCTTGGAACAATGACGCGCCAACGGCTCTGAGAGGTCGCTTTCCTCCCTCTTCGCACCCCGCTTCTTTTTCGCTCCGGACGCCGCGCCAGGTCTTGCCCTTCCCTTGGGCAGCGGCGCGGCACCAGCCGCTGGCAGTCCCAAGACGAGTTCCCTCTTCGCCGGGGGAAGAGGCGCAGATTCTATCGCGTCATCTCTTCCGGAGATCACGATCGGGGCTGTCGAAGAACCCGATGGATGAATCTGAACATCGAGAGTCTGTTCAGGAACAATAACCCCTTCTGTAGACGGGAGGGCATCGGATGGGACTTCGGAACTAGGAACCAAAGGAGCAGGCAAAGGAGTTGGAGCCGCGGAAGGAACATCGGGCGTCTCAGTCCTCGCCCGCTTTGAGCCTTTCGCAGCACTACGCCGGGATAGCTTAGCCTTGAAAGAATCAAACCCATCAGTCAGGGACGGAATAGCCTCTTGAACGGCCTGAACGGCGGGAGCTTGACTGACCGGAACCGACGGAGCTTGGCCGGCCTCGCCCATCTCAACATCAGAACCACTCTTTTTAACTTGGGATGAAGACATTTTCTTTCTTGAGAGAGAAGTAGAGAGAATTTGGAAAGATGTGAAGAATGAGAAGGGAGGGTTGGCTACTTATAAGAAAAAAGGAGGAGAAGACACAGGTTCTCTGCGGAAAAATCCTTAGCCAAAGATTTCGATTTTCAAAAAATTCAGATCACTCGCCCGCAAAATCGTCTCCGACCTTACGGGCTGGGGGGCTAACTGTTGGGGTCAAAAACGGTTATCTCGAAATCTACGGCTAAAGACCTTCCCGAAACTCAAAAGATTTCCCGCAAACGACTGACGAGGGAAAGATCGAACAACGAAAAAACCCACGGACGGCGAGACGGCCTGGCGTCGGCAGCACGCGGGACGCGGGCTGGCCTGGCGCCGGCGGCACCCCGGCCTGGCACCAGCGGCACGCGGGACGCGGGCTGGCCTGGCGCCGGCGGCACCCCGGCCTGGCGTCGGCGGCACGCGGGACGCGGGCTGGCCTGGCGCCGGCGGCACGCGGGACGCGGGCTGGCCTGGCGCTGGCGGCACCCGGCCTGGCGCCGGCGGCACCCCGGCCTGGCGCCGGCAGCACGCGGGACGCGGGCTGGCCTGGCGCCGGCGGCACCCCGGCCTGGCGCCGGCGGCACCCCGGCTTGGCGCCGGCGGCACGCGGGACGCGGGCTGGCCTGGCGCCGGCGGCACCCCGGCCTGGCGCCGGCGGCACGCAGGACGCGGGCTGGCCTGGCGCCGGCGGCACCCGTCACGCGGGCCGGCCTGGCGCCGGCGGCACCCCGGCCTGGCGCCGGCGGCACGCGGGACGCGGGCTGGCCTGGCGCCGGCGGCACGCGGGACGCGGCCTGGCCTGGCGCAGGCGGCACGCGGGACGCGGGCTGGCCTGGCGTCGGTCCGCGGCCCTCGTCCCGGTCTCGGTCCTATCGTGCCCGGTTCGATCCCGCCTTAGCTTGTTTGGATCAGCCCTCGTGATTTTGGTCCAATCAGGCTACGGCGGTTTACCCGATTCCACGAAACATCGGATAAACATCAAGTTATCGAAAGATAGCGGAAAACTCGGAGATAATTACAAAGACCGACGAAAATGGAACATTTCCGGAAGAGATAAGCTTGGGCCCAAAGGCGAGGCCCATCACCCTAAGGCAAACCGACCTAGAAGTGGGTATATAAGGAGAGCAAGAGCAGAAGAGAAAGGCATCCCGAAAATCCGAGAATTAGACTTAGAGCATCCTGCTAGCTTAGAAAAACTAGGGTTTAGGTGGTTAGACTAGCGGAGCAAGGCTTAGGACGTTTGGCTGCCTGCGACTCTATATTTTTCTTTAATCGCAAATCTCTCTGTCTTTCGGAGAATTCTTGTACTCGTTTCTTTCATCTAATAAAACGCCTTCTGGCAAATATTTCAAACTCTCATTTTTATCTACTGAACTTTATCGATTTCGTGTGGCAACGCAGAGAATCCGGACCTTCAAGGAAAGTCAGGTTTACTTGGCTTTCCTCCACAATCTTATTTATCGAAAATTGACGGTGTGAATTTCGGTTCCCACATACGAGAAAACATACTTTTAACCAAAAATTCCGTTTTAAAACACTTCACTAGTCCGCAAAATCATCTCCGAGTCTTGGAGGCTGGGGGGCTAACTGTTGGGATCGAAAACGGTTATCTCGAAATCAACGGCTAAGATTATCATTTTACGAATTCTTCACGAAAGGCTTCTCCAAATGATATCACTCAAATTACCCTAAGGAGTGAATTTACTCTCTCAAATAAGAGGTTCAGTTGTAGTACTTAGGAATCGAATCCACAGAGAGCTAGTGTACAAATAAGATGCAACCATGACCCGCGGAACAGTATCGATCGATATAAGGTAAGGGCTATCGATCGATGTCGGATGAAATGTGTCGGTCGACGGTAAAGTAGTGTTGGTCGACAGGAAGGTGCGAGTATCGGTCGACCAAGACGGTGTTTCGGTCGGCAGGGGTGCGTCGGTATCGGTCGACATACAGTTGTTGATGTCGATTAGTGCGGAACGGATTTCCTTGCGGATTGAACGTTCCAAGCTAGCAGGGTCTTCTGAGAAAAAAAGTTGAGATTCCTTGTTTGTGGGAACCGAAATTCACACCGTCAATTTCCAATAAACGATTATGGAGGAAAACCGATTTAACCCGATCTTCCTTGAAGGTCCCGGATATCTGCTGGGCCACACACGACACAATCAATGGGAATTTAAAGTTGCAAAATAAAAATCGTAAAAATAGAGCGAAAGAGATCTTATTTCTGAATTCGCGTTTGAGCGTGAACAACAGGTAAAGAAATTGGCTACGAGAGCTATCGAAAGGTCCGCTAGTCCGGCCGCCTAGATCTAACCTAGTTGAGTCGCAGCTCGCTAGTGAAAACAGAAAAGAAATGCTAAATTTGCTCTAAGTGCTAACGTGCTCTGGAAAGTTTGTGATGATTTGCTCCTCACCCAAAGCTCTCCTTATATACTCCTCTTAAGACGGTCTATCTTCTTTCGGGCTGAATCGGGCTTTTTCCATTTTCGTCCATCTTCGTGTTTATCGGGAAACTTGACATTTATCTTCGAAAAACTTGACATTTATCTTCTGGAAACTTGACATTTATCTCTTATGTGAGGATAAGGATAAACCGTCATAGTTATCCTTCTTTTTCAAAAAATCGTAAGTGGGCCGTTTTGGCCATGTCGGGCCAATTAGACGTTTTAACGGTTTTTCGAAAGAATAGTCTTTGAAGGTTTCGGCTTTTCCGAAGGAACCCCAATTCCTCGTATAGTAGAGATGTTTGGTGTTTAGAATAACCGTGATCGTACCAACCTCACGAGGATTGATCCAAACAAGCCAAGGTGGGATCAGACTGAGCATGATGGGACCGAGACCAGGATGAGGGCCGTCGACCGGCGCCAGGGGGCTTGCCGCCGGCGCCAGGCCGGCTTGCGGGACGTCTGCCGTCGGCTCCAGGCTGGCTTTCCGCCGGCGCCAGGCCAGCTTGCGGGACGCCTGCCGCCGGCGCCAGGCTGGCTTGCCGCCGGCGCCAGGCCGGCTTGCGGGACGCCTGCCGCCGGTGCCAGGCTGGCCGGCGCCAGGCCGGTTTTCGGGATGTCTGCCGCCGGCGCCAGGCTGGCTTGCCGCCGGCGCCAGGCCGGCTTGCGGGACGCCTGCTGCCGGCGCCAGGCGGGCTTGCCGTCGGCGCCAGGCCGGCTTGCGGGACGCCTGCCGCCGGCGCCAGGATGGCTTGCCGCCGGCGCCAGGCCGGCTTGCGGGACGCCTGCCGCCCGTGGGTTTTTCCGTTACCCGATCTTTCCCCCGTTGGCCGTTCGTGCGGGAAATCTTTGAGTTCGGAAGGATCTTTAGCCGTAGATTTCGAGATAACCGTTTTTGACCCCAACAAGATCTTCCGAGATTCCTCGAGTATAGGGATTGAGATGGACTTGGATTGGTAGATTTTCCGTCTTCAAGGGTTTGAGTGATGAGGCTTGGAACTTAGATTTCTAAAATATGAACTTTTAAACAATTGAGAAGGCTTTGCGGAAGAATTATTGTAGTTCTCGGACAATCCGGACATGGGTTTAAGGGACCAAGATGCTGCCGTTGCCCGAGATCACGAGACGATTGCACAGATGGGCGCCAGGACCCTTGCCGCCGGTGCCAGACGGGAGACGACAGGCCTGCCGCCGGCGCCAGACGGGAGAGGACGAGCCTGCCGCCGGCGCCAGGCGCGGCGTGGGCGGCCTGCCGCCGGCGCCGGGCGTCCTGCCGCCGGCGCCAGGCGTCCTGCCGTCCGTGCCGTGTCCCGTGTCCGCCGGTGACTGCTGTTGCTTGCCTTCGTTGATCCTCGGGGCTCACGGTCCGTTCATGCCTTCCCGTGAGTTCATCGAGTGACGACCTGTTTCTTGGTTTTGATCGTCACTTAGTTTTCTTTCGAGGACCTTCGGGTGACGATTTCGTCGTTGACCGATTTTGACCCCAACAGTTAGCCCCCCATCTAGCTAGGAACCGTAGTGCCTTTCGGGTCCTGGCTTGCGGTATAGCCGTATGGGAAGTTGTAGAGACGTAATCGTTTGCTGAAAGTCGGGGTAAATAGTGATTTTACCTCCTTTATAAGGATGGAGTAAGAAATCTCATTCATTCTTACTTCATCATAAAAAAATTCATCTCTCTCAAGAATCCTTTCTCTCTCTTTAAGAATAATGTCTTCAAGATCCTCCAAGAGAAATTCTTCTTCCCATTCATCCTCGGATGACTGTCATGCCCATGTGACGGTGAAACAAGAGGAGTTAGTCGAGGAGGAAGCGAAGAATGCGTATTACCGAGCCCTCGTGGGCTCGGCTCGACCTCTGCCAGATGTCCCTGTTCCGAAGAGACCTTTGAGGCAGCCTGGTGCTCCCTTTACACCAAGCTTGGATTAACGTAAATATCTCAGGATTCTTCGAGATTTTTACCAGATTCCTGATGGAGTCAAATTCCGGATCCCTGTCGGTAACGAGAGTGCGATGAATCCTCCGGAAGGTTTCTTTACATGTTACGAGGCTTTCCTTACGTATTGCCGCATGTGGTTCCCGATCCCCGGTACCATTGTTCGTGCGCTTCGTCACTTCGAACTTTCGATCAGCCAGCTCAGCGTTCCTGCCTTAGAGAGTTGGCTTGGCGTACTGATCGCAAGTTATGAGCTCGGGATCGATCTCTGTCCCGGCGATTTCGAAGGTCTTTGGAGCACTCGGCCAATGGGGAGCGACGGCTACTACTCCATGGTGCCAAAGAGGATATGGCCATAATTCAGGGGACTACTTCGAGCCCTAAGTCGTGGCAGGAGCGTTTCTTCTATGTCCGAATAGATGGTGATTCTGTCGAGGAGAGCTGCCTCCATCTATTTCCGCATGCATGGAACTTCAACCAAGGTAATACGATGAAAACTTGTTGCCTATTTTGTTATTCCGGAAGTGCATGGTGATCTTTTCGTCAAGAGGGATCTCCTTCGTCAAAGGCCGATTTTCTGGAAGTCCTTCACTCTTGAACGGATTCGAGACGCAGTAAGGCTTTAACGGTTCCGAGACCCTGTCCCGTCATGTGACGCCGAACCGGTTATCGAAGCCCCTACTCAGAGGCGTAAACAGAGATCTCGTAAAAGGAAAGAAATTGATGGTAGGGAAGGTTCGGAAGATCCTTCACTGGTTGGGGAAAACCCTAGTTTTGTTCTGCTCCCCAACAATTTCTTTGACGGCCTTCCTCCGGAGTTTGTTACTGACGAGTCGCTGGAGGACGAGAAGAACCAATGGGTTTTTGCTGAGGGTTCCCAGCGGATCAATGAGGTTTTGTCCTTTGAACTTCTTAACCGTATTCTTGAATCCGCATATATGTATATTTATTGATCTTGACTTTATGCAGGGTGTGGGAACCGAAATTCGCACCGTCAAATTAAGTTGATTTGAAGGAAAGCCAAGTGAACCAAGCCTTCCTTGAAGGTCCCGGATATCTGCTGGGCCGCACACGACACAATCAGTACAACGAAGAAAATATGAAAACGAAATAAAATCGTAAGAACAAAGAATAGAGCAAAAGATCTTATTCCGAATCCGCGTTTGAGCGTGGACAACAGGTAAGAGCCTTGGCTACAAGAGCTGTCGGCAAGTTCACTAGTCTAGCAACCTAAGTTCTAACCTAGTTGAGTCGCAGCTCGCTAGTAAAAACGGAAAATAATGCCTAAGTTTGCTCTAAGTGCTAAGTGCTCTGGAAATTTTGGTGATCATTTGCTCCTCGCCCAAAGCTCTCCTTATATACTCCTCTTAAGACGGTCTATCTTCTTGCGGGCTGAAACGGGCTTTTTCCATTTTCGTCCATCTTCGTGTTTATCGGGAAACTTGACATTTATCTTCGGAAAACTTGACATTTATCTTCTGGAAACTTGAAATTTATCTCTTATGTGAGGATAAGGATAAACCGTCATAGTTATCCTTCCTTTTCGAAAAATCGTAAGTGGGCCGTTTTGGCCACGTCGGGCCGTTTACACGTTTTTACGATTTTTCGAAAGAATAGTCTTTGAAGGTTTTGGCATTTCCAAAGGAACCCCAATTCCTCGTATAGTTGAGATGTTTGGTGTTTAGAATAACCGTGATCGTACCAAACTCACGAAGATTGATCCAAACAAGCCAAGATGGGATCAGACAAAGCACGATGGGACCGAGACCAGGACGAGGGCCGTCGACCGGCGCCAGGCCGGGGTGCCGCCGGCGCCAGGCCGGCTTGCTGAACTCGTGCCGCCGGCGCCAGGCCAGCCCGCGTGACGCGTGCCGCCGGCGCCAGGCCGGCCCGCGTGACGCATGCCGCCTGCGCCAGGACGGCCCGCGTGACGCGTGCCGCCGGTGCCAGGCCGGCCCGCGTGACGCGTGCCGCCGGCGCCAGGCCGGCTCGCGTGACGCGTGCCGCCGGTGCCAGGCCGGCTCGCGTGACGCGTGCCGCCGGTGCCAGGCCGTCTTGCCGTCCGTGGGTTTTCCGTTATTCGATCTTCCCCCCGTTAGTCGTTCGTGCGGGAAATCTTTGAGTTTTGGGAGGATCTTTAGCCGTAGATTTCGAGATAACCGTTTTCAAAGGTTTGAGTAATGTGGCTTCGAACTTTAGACGTTTAAAATATGAACTTTTAAACAATCGAGAAGGCTTTGCGGAAGAGTCATTATAGTTTGCGGACAATCCGGACATGGGTTTAAGGGACCAAGATGCTGCCTTTGTACGAGATCACGAGACGATTGTATAGGTGGGAACTAGGACTCTTGCCGCCGGCGCCAGACGGGACAGGGCAGGCCTGCCGCCCGTGCCGTGTCCAGTGTCCGCCGGTGCCTGCTTGCCTTCGTTGATCCCCGGGGCTCACGGTCCGTTCATGCCTTCTTGTGAGTTCATCGAGTAACGACCCGTTTCTTGGCTTTGATCGTCACTTGGTTTTTCTTTCGAGGACTTTCGGGTGACGATTCGTCGTTGACCGATTTTGACCCCAACCGTTAGCCCCCCAGCTAGCTAGGAACCGTAGTGCCTGTCGGATCCTAGCTTGCGGTATGGTCGTGGGGGAAGGTGTAGAGACGTAATCGTTTGCCGAAAGTCGGGGTAAATAGTGATTTTACCTTCTTTATAAGGATGTAGTAAGAAATCTCATTATTACTTCATCATAAGAAATTCACTTTCTCTCTCAAGACTCCTTTCTCTCTCTTTAAGAACAATGTCTTCAAGATCTTCCAAGAGAAATTCTTCTTCCCATTCATCCTCGGATGACACTCCTGCCCATGTGACGGTGAAGCAAGAGGAGTTTGTCGAGGAAGAGGCGAAGAACGCGTATTTCCGGGCCCTTGTGGGTTTGGTTCCATCGCTGCCAGATGTTCCTGTTCCGAGGAGACCTTGGAGGACGCCGGGTGCTCCCTTTACGCCGAGCTTGGTCTCTCGTACATACCTCAAGACTCTCCGGGAGTTTTACCAGATTCCCGATGGAGTCAAATTCTGGATTTCTGTCGGTAACGAGAGTACGAGGAATCCTCCGGAAGGTTTCTTTACATGTTACGAGGCTTTCTTTACGTATTGCCGTATGTTGTTCCCGATCCCCAGTGCCATTGTTCGTGCGCTTCACCGCCTTGAAATTTCGATCAGCCAGGTCAGCGTTCCTGCCTTAGAGAGTTGGCTTGGCGTACTGATCGCAAGTTACGAGCTTGGGATTGATCTCAGTCCCAATGATTTCGAAGGTCTTTGGGGCACTCGGCCGACGGGGAGCGACGGTTACTACTCCATGCTGCCTAAGAAAGATATGGCCATAATTCAGGGGACTACTTCGAACCCCAAGTCATGGCAGGAGCGTTTCTTCTTTGTCCGAATAGATGGTGAGTCTGTCGAGGAGAGCTGCCTCCATCTATTTCCGCACGCATGGAACTTCAACCGAGGTAATATGATGGAAAACCTGCTGTCTATTTTATCATTTCGGAAGTGCGAGTTTTTAGTGAAAAAGTTTCGCTTTGTAGGGAACAGGCCTGTCGCGCATTTGCATGGTGATCTCTTCGTCAAGAGAGATCTCCTTCGTCAAAGGCCGTTTTTCTGGAAGTCCTTCACCCTTGAACGGATTCGAGACGCAGTAAGACTTTACCGGTCCCGAGATCCTGTCCCGACATGCGATGCCGAACCGGTTATCGAAGCTCCTACCCGGAGGCGTAGACAGAGATCTCGTAAAGGGAAAGAAATCGATGGTGGGGAAAGTTCGGAAGGTCCTTCACCGTTGGGGGAAAACCCTAGTTTTGTTCCAACGGAAAAAGGCGGAGCCAGCAATTTTCCACTCCCCAACAATTTCTTTGACGGCCTTCCTCCGGAGTTTGTCACTGGCGAGTCGCTGGAGGATGAGGAGAAGCAACGGATTTTTGCCGAGGGATCCCAGCGTGTCAACGAGGTTTGGCCCTTTGAACTTCTTAACCGTACGTTTGAATCTGTATATGTGCATGCTTGCTGATCTCGAATTTATGCAGGGACTAAGAGTGTTCAGCGATGCGCTTGACTCGAGTTTCCACAAGTCCAGGATTGCTAACTTTAAGACCACAGAAGCTGAGCGAGAGCTTTTCCGGTTTCGACAAGAGGTAAAGGCGCAGAACGCGAAGCAAGCTGAGCTTCATGCTCGAGCTCTTGTTCGGGCGGAAAGGAGAGGAAGGAGGATGGTCGCAGCTGAGGTGGCGAGACGGGCGGAATTGTTCGCTGCTGAGTTTCAATGTTTTAAAGAAGCTCAGGAGTTCGTTGGCGATTTCCGCGAGTGCCGGGGCTCGGTTGTAAACCTTTACAAGTCTCAGAACCCGGATTTCTCCTTCGATTCCGTGATTGCTGAAATGAAGGACTTTATGGCCGAGTGTGCTCATGCTGAGTCCTTGGTTCCTCCAGTCGAGGAAAGAATCCGGAGACTATGGGAACCTATCGAGGTTTCCGAGGATACGGTGGAGGCCGGAGCCGATGAGAACGCCGAGGGTGGTGGGAACGCTCAAGGCGTGAACGAGGAAGTGGACCAGCCTGCAAGTTCATTCGGAATTTCCGCATCTGGATTTCTCAATGTTGACTTCCATTTGTGAATCGTATGTTTTGGCCGTGTGTGGCCGTTTTTTATTCTGCGACCGTCGGAGGTCGTATTCTTATGTTTTTGGGACTGGCCGTTGGTGGCTTAGAATCCCGCCGTCTTTGCGGACTTTATGAATATTAGAATTTGCGAAAATTCGTCTTTTGTTTTGATTTATACTTTCGTCAAGTGTAGAGGAAAGAATGCGAGTAGTCACTTCGTATCCTAACTCTTTTTTGTCGCTTGGTCCGTATGCTACCTTCTAGCGAGCGTTTTAGGTGTAAGCGATAAGAGACATGTTTTGGGATCTCGTATACGATACTATGTCTGTGAGATGTCAAGATCCAGCAAGACTGGGTTTAGGGCAAGACCTAGGCTTACTCTCAGCTTTAAGGCTGTGCGATGACTGATCGGCTTTCGTTTTGCCTGTTAGTGATTTCTTCCTGATTCTTTTTGTTTAAAGTCCGTGACTAGTCGCCGGCTTATATGACTTGTGTTAAAAGAATCGAGCTATCTTCGGAGTTTATCCGAGACGCTAAACCAAAATTTTGGGTTTCTTGTATAACGAGCTATGATATCCTTGTCGGATGTAAGAGGACCTTGTAGGTCTGACTACGAGTTTGTATTTGAGTGAAACGTTTCAGAGTGCGTCCGTCGGGGCCAATCGACGGGCATAAGTTGTTTTTTAAGTCGCAGGTGGACTGTTTTAGCGGATGATACGAGTTTTGTTATCTTTTAAAGAAGTTGCGACGTCTCGCGTTTCTTTTGAAGATATGATTTTCGTTTTTCCGAAGTGTTTATGCGTTTAAGTAAGCTTAAAAGATAGAATTTTATTTGAAAGAATTTTGAAAAGTTCGAGTACATGTGCGGATATTTCGTGTTTTTGTGGGAGTATAGGAGTATACGTACCCAGTCCCCCCCCCCCTTTTTGGTGAGGGGGATAGCTGAACTCGCCGGGTTTCGACAAGCTGCCTACGTACCTCTTTCGAGGATCAAGCCATCTCGTAGTTCTAATAGTTTCCGCAGACGTTTTTACTCCCTGTGCGTTGCCGTCCCGATCGTGCTGGTCGGATCGGTAGTTTGTCCGGGGGTCTAGCTGTCTGCTTCTACGGCGGTGGACTCAGAGGCTTTGTCGCTGTCTTGAATCGTTGCCTGTTTGGATGATTCTGGATCATCTTTTTTCGAGTCTTCAGGAATGTTGTGTGATTCCTTTGCTCGTTTCGGGTTGGCCGCAGGGGCGTTCCGATCTTTTCGCAGTTTGAACTCGGCTAAGTAACAGAGTCTCGATTGTTTTTGACTACCCCAGATGTCTGCGGTTCCGGTTGGAGTCGGAAACTTGATGCCGAGGTGATATGTGGATGGTAATGCCTTCATGGATTTGATCCAAGCGGTTCCCATGATGGCGTTGTAGATGGCCAGTTTGTCGACTACTGCGAACTCGACGATTTTTGTGACTTCTTTCGCCATGACCGGGAGCTTGATTCTCCTAAGGGTCATGGAAGTGACGCCCGAAAACCCCGTCAAAGGTTTTGGCTCAGGGACGACTTCCCCAAGTGGGATCTTCATCCTTTAGAGGGTGTCGCGGAAGATGACGTTGACCGTGCTTCCTGTATCGACGAGAATGCGGCCGACTTCGAGATCCTGGATGACCAGGTCGATTACCAAAGGATCGCAGTGAGGTTTGTCGATTCCGACGGTCTCCTGTTCCTCGAAAGCGATCGTGTGGTTAGTAACATCGCTGTCTGGGAACCAGTTGGAACTTGTCTCGGCTTTTCGCCCGTAGGCTTTTATCGACGAGACAGAGTCTTGGTAGAACTGTGATCCTCCGATGATCATGTTTACCCTCTGGCGACTGCTGTTGTACCCTTGGTCGTCTTGTCTTCTTCTGCGTTTTTCCCCCGATTGATTTTCGGTTGCGCGGTCCTCGGAAGCAGTTTTGTTGGTTTTTGGGCGGTCGGAGTCCAGGAGCAGGTCCTTTGTACTCTTGACCTTCGATAGTTCGCCGGTGAGGAGTTTTGCGGCGAGCCGGGCGCCGAAAACCTTGCAGTTCGCAGTGGAGTGACCTCTGGTTTCGTGGAACTCGCAGTAGGAATTATCCTTGTACTGGTTCCTGGTCCAGGTGTTTCCGGAGGTTCTGCCTTGCTCCGAGTTGATGGCATAGTTATGCTCGCCTTGGGCGTCTTCCCCTTCGTGATGGACGTTCTTGTCGTTACAAGAGGGTTTCTTTTTTGAGGACGTTTTCTGTGGTCCGTGCTTCTGCGATAGAAGCTTCATATCTTCTTCCATGATGATGAAGTCCGTTGCTTTGTGGAGAGCGTCCTGGATTGTCCGCGGCTTTTCCAGTAGTATCCACTTTCGGAACTTCGACTTGTACCAAAGAGTTTTCCTCAGGGCGTCGATTGCGACATTGTCGCTGATGCCTGTTACTCTGGCCATCACCAGCTTGAACCTTCGCATGAAGTCGCGGAGCGACTCGTCCTCCTTCTGAGCTAGACTCCATAGGTCCACGTCGGACGTTTCTCTGTCCATGAACATGGAGTATTGTTTGAGAAACGCCGAGGCCAGTTGGCGGAAGCTTCCGATGGAGTTCCTTTTGAGCCGGGAGAACCATTCGAGCGCAGCGCCTTTGAGGTGCTCGACGAAGAGAAGACAATGACCCGCGTCTCGTTCGCTCTCCGGGAGTTTACATCTACCCATCGCGATCTGGAAGGACTGCAGGTGCGCCTTAGGATCCGTCGTACCGTCATAGACCGGGATTTTGATTTTCCCTGGGTCTGAGATGTGTGTTTCCGTGATCCGAGCGGTGAACGGTGTTTTCCGTGCTTCCTCGAGAAGTCTATCGATCTCGGGGGCGGAACTGGTCGCCTGATGGATTTGCGATTTCACCACTTTCACTTCGGCCACAGTCTTCTTGAGAGATTCGCGGAGATCATGGATCTCGCTATTGCTACCGGCGTTCCTCCGAGTTTGTCGGCGCTGGTCGCGATGGATCCGAGTTTGATCTTCCGCGAGTTCTTCCTGCTCCATCCAGTAGAGTTCTTCTTCCTCTTCTGTCATGGGCCTTTCGAAGGATACCGTCTGCCGAGCGGACTGGCTTCGGGTCCTCCTCGGGTGGATGTCAGCGTCTTCATCGGAAGGATCCGATTGGTCGCTGATATCTAGATCGATGCGCTCGACGTCGCTTTCCTTGTTTACCGTAGCTGGGGGTGGAAGGTTCTGCGAGGTCGTTTGCTGTCCTCTTGGAGCCGTTTCCTCGGGAGTAGGCTCTTTCGGGGCATCTTTCTCTCGTTCTCCGGGAGATCCGAAGTCGAGTCTTCTGACGCGGCGTGCCTTGGTGGATCCGTGCGGCAACTTGCTCCTCGCAGTTAATGTGTCGACCTGTTTTGCGATCGAGGTGATCAGCTTGTCCTGTTGTTCCGCCCGTGCCTGGGCGGAGGTAAACAGTTCCTTCATTTGCCTGAGCGCCTCAGTGTTTGCAGCAGCAGTGACTGTGGACGCATCTCCAGCTGGAGTCTTCTCAACGTTGGCGTCGACGGGTGTTCCGTCTAGCGCTGGCTGATCTTTGGTGACGTCAGTAGACATGATCGAGCGTGTGCAGTTGCGAGATAGATAGATCCGTAACCCCCCCCCCCTCCTTCTAGCGCCAAACTGTGGGAACCGAATTTCGCACCGTCAAATTAAGTTGATTTGAAGGAAAGCCAAGGGAACCAAGCCTTCCCTGAAGGTCCCGGATATCTGCTGGGCCGCACACGACACAATCAGTACAACGAAGAAAATATGAAAACGAAATATAATCGTAAGAACAAAGAATAGAGCAAAAGATCTTATTTCCGAATCCGCATTTGAGCGTGGACAACAGGTAAGAGCCTTGGCTACAAGAGCTGTCGGCAAGTTCGCTAGTCTAGCAACCGAAGTTCTAACCTAGTTGAGTCGCAGCTCGCTAGTAAAAACGGAAAATAATGCCTCAGTTTGCTCTAAGTGCTAAGTGCTCTGGAAATTTTGGTGATCATTTGTTCCTCGCCCAAAGCTCTCCTTATATACTCCTCTTAAGACGGTTTATCTTCTTGCGGGCTGAAACGGGCTTTTTCCATTTTCGTCCATCTTCGTGTTTATCGGGAAACTTGACATTTATCTTCGGAAAACTTGACATTTATGTTCTGGAAACTTGACATTTATCTCTTATGTGAGGATAAGGATAAACCGTCATAGTTATCCTTCCTTTTTGGAAAATCGTAAGTGGGCCGTTTTGGCCACGTCGGGCCGTTCCGAAGGAACCCCAATTCCTCGTATAGTCGAGATGTTTGCTGTTTAGAATAACCGTTTTTACGGTTTTTCGAAAAAATAGTCTTTGAAGGTTTTGGCATTTCCGAAGGAACCCCAATTCCTCGTATAGTCGAGATGTTTGCTGTTTAGAATAACCGTGATCGTACCAAACTCACGAAGATTGATCCAAACAAGCCAAGATGGGATCAGACCAAGCACGATGGGACCGAGACCAGGACGAGGGCCGTCGACCGGCGCCAGGCCGGGGTGCCGCCGGCGCAAGGCCGGCCCGCATGACGCGTGCCGCCGGTGCCAGGCCGTCTTGCCGTCCGTGGTTTTTCCGTTGTTCGATCTTCCCCCCGTTAGTCGTTCGTGCGGGAAATCTTTGAGTTTTGGGAGGATCTTTAGCTGTAGATTTCGAGATAACCGTTTTCAAAGGTTTGAGTAATGTGGCTTCGAACTTTAGACGTTTAAAATATGAACTTTTAAACAATCGAGATGGCTTTTCGGAAGAGTCATTGTAGTTTGCGGACAATCCGGACATGGGTTTAAGGGACCAAGATGCTGCCGTTGTATGAGATCACGAGACGATTGTATAGGTGGGAACCAGGACTCTTGCCGCCGGCGCTAGACGGGACAGGGCAAGCCTGCCGCCCGTGCTGTGTCCTGTGTCCGCCGGTGCCTGCTTGCCTTCGTTGATCCCCGGGGCTCACGGTCCGTTCATGCCTTCTTGTGAGTTCATCGAGTGACGACCCGTTTCTTGGCTTTGATCGTCACTTGGTTTTTCTTTCGAGGACTTTCAGGTGAGGATTTCGTCGTTGACCGATTTTGACCCTAACACAGGGACTAAGAGTGTTTGGCAATACGCTTGACTCGAGTTTCCGCAAGTCTAGGATTGCTAATTTCAAGACCATAGAAACTGAGCGAGAGCTCTTCCGATTCCGACAAGAGGTAAAGGCGCAGAACGCAAAGCAAGCTGAGCTTCACGCTCGAGCTCTTGTTCGGGCGGAAAGGAGAGGAAGGAGGATGGTCGCAGCTGAGGTGGCGAGACGGGCGGAATCGTTTGCTGCTGAGTTTCAATGTTTTAAAGAAGCTCAGGAGTTTGTTGGTGATTTCCGCGAGTGCCGGGGCTCGGTCGTAAACCTTTACAGGTCTCAAAACCCGGATTTCTCTTTTGATTCCGAGATTGCTGAGATGAAGGACTTTATGGCCGAGTGTGCTCATGCTGAGTCGTTGGTTCCTCCAGTCGAAGAAAGAGTCCGGAGACTATGGAAACCTATCGAGGTTTCCGAGGATACGGTGGAGGCCGGAGCCGATGAGAACGCCGAGGGTGGTGGGATCGCTCAAGGCGTGAATGAGGAAGTGGACCAGCCTGCAGGTTCATTCGGGATTTCCGCATCTGGATTTCTCGATGTTGACTTCCTTTAGTGAATCGTTTGTTTTGGCCGTGTGTGGCCGTTTTTTAGGAGTTTTATTCTGCGACTGTCGGAGGTTGCATTCTTATGTTTTGGGACTGGCCATTGGTGGCTTAGAATCCCGCCGTCTTTGCGGCCTTTATGAATATGAAAATTTGCGAGATTTCGTCTTTTGTTTTGATTTATACTTTCGTCAAGTGTAGAGGAAAGAATGCGAGTAGTCACTTCCTATCCTAACTCTTTTTTTTGTCGCTTGGTCCGTATGCTACTTTTTAGCGAGCGTTTTAGGTGTAAGCGATAAGAGACATGTTTTGGGATCTCGTATACGATACTATGTCTGTGAGATGTCAAGATCCAGCAAGACTGGGTTTAGGGCAAGACCTTGGCTTACTCTCAGCTTTAAGGCTGTGCGATTACTGATCGGCTTTCGTTTTGCCTGTTAGTGATTTCTTCCTGATTCTATTCTTTTAAAGTCCGCGACTAGTCCCCGGCTTATATGACTTGTGTTAAAAGAATCGAGCTATCTTCGGAGTTTATCCGAGACGCTAAACCAAAATTTTGGGTTTCTTGTATAGCGCGCTATGATATTGTCGGATGTAAGAGGACCTTGTAGGTCTGACTACGAGTTTGTATTGAGTGAAACGTTTCTGAGTGCGTCCGTTGGGGCCAATCGACGGGCATAAATTGTTTTTTAAGTCGCAGGTGGACTGTTTTAGCGGATGATACGAGTTTTGTTATCTTTTTCAGAAGTTGCGACGTCTCGCATTTCTTTCGAAGATATGATTTTAGTTTTTCCGAAGTGTTTACGCGTTTTCTAAATTAAGTGAGCGTAAAAAAAACAGATAGAAAGACTTTTATTGAAAAAATTTCGAAAAATTCGAGTACATGTGCGGATATTTTGCGTTTTTTGTGGGAGTATAGGAGTATACGTACCCACCCCCACCCCCCCCCCCCCCCCTTTTTGGTGAGGGGGATAGCTGAACTCGCCGGGTTTCGATGAGCTGCCTACGTACCTCTTTCGAGGATCAAGCCATCTCGTAGTTCTGATAGTTGCCGCAGACGTTTTTACTCCCGTGCGTTGCCGTTCCGATCGTGCTGGTCGAATCGGTGGTTTGTGCGGGGGTCGAGCTGTCTGCTTTTACGGCGGTGGACTCAGAGGCTTTGTCGCTGTCTTGAATCGTTGCCTGTTCGGATGATTCTGGATCATCTTTTTTCGAGTCTTCAGGAATGTTGTGTGATTCCTTTGCTCGTTTCGGGTTGGCCGCTGGGGCATTCCGATCTTTTCGCAGTTTGAACTCGGCTAGGTAACAGAGTCTCGATTGTTTCTGACTACCCAAGATGACTGCGGTTCCGGTTGGAGTCGGAAATTTGATGCCGAGGTGATATGTGGATCGTACTGCCTTCCTGGAGTTGATCCAAGGGGTTCCCATGATGGCATTATAGATGGCCGGGTTATCGACTACTGCGAACTCGATGATCTTTGTTACTTCTTTCGCCATGACCGGGAGCTTAATTCTCCCGAGGGTCATGGAAGTGACGCCCGAAAACCCAGTCAAAGATTTTGGCTCAGGGACGACTTCCCCAAGTGGGATCTTCATCCTGTAGAGGGTGTCGCGGAAGATAACGTTGACCGTACTTCCTGAATTGACGAGGATGCGGCCGACTTCGAGATCCTGGGTTACCAGGTCGATCACCATAGGATCACAATGAGGTATGTCGATTCCGACAGCTTCCTGTTCCTCGAAAGTGATCGTGTGGTTAGGAATATCGCTATCCGGAAACCAGTTGGAACTTGTCTCGGCTTTTCGCCCGTAGGCTTTTATCGACGAGACAGAGTCTTGGTAGAACTGCGATCCTCCGATGATCATGTTTACCCTCTGGCGACTGTTGTTGTTCCCTTGGTCGTCCTGTCTCCTTCCGCGTTTTTCACCTGATTGATTTTCGGTCGCGCGGTCCTCGGAGACAGTTTTGTTGGTCTTTGGGCGGTCGGAGTCCAGGAGCAAGTCCTTTATACTCTTGACCTTTGATAGTTCTCCGGTGAGGAGCTTTGCGGCGAGCCGGGCGCCGAGAACCTTGCAGTTCGCAGTGGAGTGACCTCTGGTTTCGTGGAACTTGCAGTAGGAATTATCCTTGTACTGGTTCCCGGTCCAGGTGTTTCCGGAGGTCTTGCCTTGCTCCGAGCTGATGGCGTAGTTATGCTCGCCTTGGGCGTCTTCCCCTTCGTGATGGACGTTCTTGTCGTTACGAGAGGGTTTCTTCTTTGAGGACGTTTTCTGTGGTCCGTGCTTCTGCGATAGAAGTTTCATCTCTTCCTCCATGATGATGACGTCCGTTGCTTTGTGGAGAGTATCCTGGATTGTCCGCGGCTTTTCTAGTAGTATCCACTTTCGGAACTTTGACTTGTACCAGATAGTTTTCCTCAGGGCGTCGATTGCGACATTGTCGCTAATGCCCGTTACCCTGGCCATCACCTGTTTGAACCTTCGCATGAAGTCGCGGAGCGGCTCGTCTTACTTCTGAGCTAGGCTCCATAGGTCCACGTCGGACGTTTCTCTGTCCATGAACATGGAGTATTGTTTGAGAAACGCCGAGGCCAGTTGGCGGAAGCTTCCGATGAAGTTCCTTTTGAGCCGGGAGAACCATTCGAAAGCAGCGCCTTTGAGGTGCTCGACGAAGAGAAGACAAAGACCCGCGTCTCGTTCGCGCTCCGGGAGTTTGCACCTACCCATTGCGATCTGGAAGGACTGTAGGTGCGACTTAGGATCCGTCGTACCGTCATAGACCGGGATTTTGATTTTTCCTGGGTCCGAGATATGTGTTCCCGTGATCCGAGCGGTGAACGGCGTTTTCCGTGCTTCCTCGAGAAGTCTATCTATCTCGGGGGCGGAACTGGTTGCCTGGTGGATTTGCGATTTCACCACTTTCACTTCGGCCACGGTCTTTTTGAGAGATTCGCGGAGATCATGGATCTCGCTGTTGCTACCGGCGTTCCTCCGAATTTGTCGGCGCTGGTCGCGATAGATCCGAGTTTGATCCTCCGCGAGTTCTTCCTGCTCAATCCAGTAGAGTTCTTCCTCCTCTTCTGTCATGGGCCTCTTGAAGGATACCGTCTGTCGAGCGGACTGGCTTCGGGTCCTCCTAGGGTGGATGTCAGCGTCTTCATCGGAAGGATCCGATTGGTCGCTGATATCCAGATTGATGCGCTCGACGTCGGTTTCCTTGTTTCCCGTAGCCGGGGGTGGAAGGTTCTGCTAGGTCGTTTGCTGTCCTTTTGGAGCCGTTTCTTCGGGAGTGGGCTCTTTCGAGGCATCTTTTTCTCGTTCTCCGGGAGATCCGAAGTCGAGTCTTCTGCCGCGCCGTGCCTTGGTGGATCCGCGCGGAAACTTTCTCCTTGCAGTTAAGGTGTCGACCTGTTTTGCGAGCGAGGTTATCAGCTTGTCCTGTTGTTCCGCCCGTTCCTGGGCGGAGGTGAACAGTTCCTTCATCTGTCTGAGCGCCTCAGTGTTTGCATCAGCAGTGACTGTGGACGTATCTCCAGTTGGAGTCTTCTCAATGTTTGCATCGACGGGTGTTCCGTCTAGCGTTGGCTGGTCTTTGGTGATGTCAGTAGACATGATCGAGCGTGTGTAGTTGCGAGATAGATAGATCCGTAACCCCCCTCCTTCTAGCCCCAAACTGTGGGAACCAAAATTCACACCGTCAATTTCCGATAAACAATTATGGAGGAAAACCGAGTTAACCCGATCTTCCTTGAAGGTCCCGGATATCTGCTGGGCCACACACGACACAATCAATGGGAATTTAAAGTTGCAAAATAAAAATCGTAAAAATTGAGCGAAAGAGATCTTATTTCTGAATTCGCGTTTGAGCGTGAACAACAGGTAAAGAAATTGGCTACAAGAGCTGTCGAAAGGTCCGCTAGTCCGGCCGCCTAGATCTAACCTAGTTGAGTCGCAGCTCGCTAGTGAAAACATAAAAGAAATGCTAAATTTGCTCTAAGTGCTAAAGTGCTCTGGAAATTTTGTGATGATTTGCTCCTCGCCCAAAGCTCTCCTTATATACTCCTCTTAAGACGGTCTATCTTCTTTCGGGCTGAATCGGGCTTTTTCCATTTTCGTCCATCTTCGTGTTTATCGGGAAACTTGACATTAATCATCGGAAAACTTGACATTTATCTTCTGCAAACTTGACATTTATCTCTTATGTGAGGATAAGGATAAACCGTCATAGTTATCCTTCTTTTTCGGAAAATCGTAAGTGGGCCGTTATGGCCATGTCGGGCAAATTAGATGTTTTTACGATTTTTCGAAAGAATAGTCTTTGAAGGTTTCGGCTTTTCCGAAGGAACCCCAATTCCTCGTATAGTCGAGATGTTTGGTGTATAGAATAACCGTGATCGTACCAACCTCACGAGGATTGATCCAAACAAGCCAAGGTGGGATCAGACCGAGCATGATGGGACCGAGACCAGGACGAGGGCCGTCGACCGGCGCCAGGGGGCTTGCCGCCGGCGCCAGGCTGGCTTGCCGCCGGCGCCAGGCCGGCTTGCGGGACGCCTGCCGCCGGCGCCAGGCTGGCTTGCCGCCGGCGCCAGGCCGGCTTGCGGGACGCCTGCCGCCGGCGCCAGGCTGGCTTGCCGCCGGCGCCAGGCAGGCTTGCGGGACATCTGCCGCCAGTGCCAGGCTGGCTTGCCGCTGGTGCCAGGCCGGCTTGCGGGACGCCTGCCGCCGGCGCCAGGCCGGCTTGCAGGACGCCTGCTGCCGGCACCAGGCTGGCTTGCCGCCGGCGCCAGGCCGGCTTGCGGGACGCCTGCCGCCCGTGGATTTTTCCGTTACCCGATCTTTCCCCCGTTGGCCGTTCGTGCGGGAAATCTTTGAGTTCGGAAGGATCTTTAGCCGTATATTTCGAGATAACCGTTTTTGACCACAACAAGATCTTCCGAGATTCCTCTAGTATAGGGATCGAGATGGAATTGGATTAGTAGACTTTTCGTCTTCAAGGGTTTGACTGATGAGGCTTCGAACTTAGATTTCTAAAATATGAACTTTTAAACAATCGAGAAGGCTTTGCGGAAGAATTATTGTAGTTCTCGGACAATTCGGACATGGGTTTAAGGGACCAAGATGCTGCTGTTGCCCGAGATCACGAGACGATTGCACAGATGGGCGCAAGGACACTTGCCGCCGGCGCCAAACTGGAGACGACAGGCCTGCCGCTGGCGCCAGATGGGAGAGGACGAGCCTGCCGCCGGCGCCAGGCGGGGCGTGGGCGTCCTGCCGCCGGCGCCAGGCGTCCTGCCGTCCGTGCCGTGTCCCGCGTCCGCTGGTGCCTGCTGTTGCTTGCCTTCGTTGATCCCCGGGGCTCACGGTCCGTTCATGCGTTCCCGTGAGTTCATCGAGTGATGACCTGTTTCTTGGTTTTGATCGTCACTTAGTTTTCTTTCGAGGACCTTCGGGTGACGATTTTGTCGTTGACCGATTTTGACCCCAAAATTGTTGCTTCTGGTACTGCTGGGCGTGTACCTGAAAAGACAAGAAAAAATTTGTGTCAGAAAACAAATTAAAGTAAAAATAACCTAGACCTAATCAGATTAAATCCTATTGTATCAAAGCACCCCGGCAACGGCGCCAAATTTGATATCACTCAAATTACCCTAAGGAGTGACTTTAATCTCTAAAATAAGAGGTTCAGTTGTAGTACTTAGGGATCGAATCCACAGAGAGCTAGTGTACAAATAAGATGCAATCTTAGCGACTATGCTAGGTTGACAATTGTTTAAAGTAAATTGAAGGTTTGTTGAGTAATGGTAAGATTACTCAGTTGAAAGGTTTTGGTTTTAAGACAATTAAGAAAAGTAGTTAGATTCAGGGTAGGTATTCAGGAATTCAGGATTATAAATACTATAAATGCTAACAAGTTGCTTGCATGATATGTCAGAGCTCAACACTATTAAATGAATCCATCAGCTCTCGCAATATTTAGATCATCTATTACTTAGATGCTAAATGGTGTTTGCGGTCAGCTATATAGCCGACAGTATCGATCGATGTTTCAATAGGAATATCGACTGATACACCTCTAGCTACGTCGATCGATTACTCTATAGGAGTATCGATCGATACCGCTCTAAGCAAGCATTATGCGCGAGTTGATACAATGCTCACCATGATCTTAGATCAGCTTTCGCATATCTCAAGAGGGTCATAGCATGTTTAGGATGTTGTCAGGAATTGCATGTAATAAATAATGCAATCCAAGTTCATGTTCTAGGTAGCTAAGCTAGAAAAGGCATTAGTGAGCAATCCTAACAATAAATATCACAATTATAGCAGATATAGGCTGGGGCTAATCCGTCATATCCTATTTAAACCCTAAATCTAACAAATGAATCTACTCAGGCATGGCTAAGTAGTTCATAGCAACAAGGTAATAATAGGAGTTCATAGATCTATTAGAGGGTGAACACTTAGGTCCCCATCACAAATATCTTTGGATCTCTCCTCTAGATCTAAAATCCTATAACCTTTGTTAATAAGAACAAGTAAAGAACTGAATAGAACTTTATTGAGAACTTGCAAAGTAATGAAAACATTAGAAGAAATGAGTAGAAGAAGATGGAGGTAAAAAGGTGGTGGTAAAAAGCTTGTGTAACTTGTTGTTTATGCCAAAACACTTAGGCACATATAAATATGAGTTCATTAGGTTAAAAATTCGTCAGGGGCAATCTTGTAAAATTTGATGTCTTGGGCTTCAAGTTCGGCCAGGTCCAACTTGTCTTATGCCGCTTCGATATCGACCGATAGTACAGTGTGTACGTCGATCGATTATGATCTCGATGTATCGTCCTTCGGCTAATGTGTGTCGATCGATAGCACAGAATGTGCATCGATCGATGTGTAACTCTGGATGTCGACCTCTGGTCTTGATCACGGGTGAACTCTTCTTTAAGCTCCAAAAAGGCACCTAAAACATCACTTTTCTCCAAAATGCTCCTGAACTTGAAAACATACCTAATAGACTCCAAAACATAGATAATAGTAGTAAAAATACTCATATACCATAGGTAAAAACGGGTAAAATCCATGGTATATCAACTCCCCCAGACTTAACCTTTTGCTTGTCCTCAAGTAAACATACATGCAGTCTTTATTAAAGAGGTTTTAAAAAGCAGGGACTAAATCAAATTCAAACTTAGAATCATAACCTCTACTTTGTTGCAAACCATATCTAATAATATGTCAATCACAGAAGCACATTATGCAATATCCTAATTAAACAACCTTGATCATCTAGTCAACAACTTAGCAATCATGTCTGACTAACCCCTCTACTGATTTCATTTCTGTACATAAAAATAAAAGTGCAGACTTTACCTTAGGAGTATCGATCACAGGATGCAAGGTTGCTCAAACAAGTATCTGGACCTGCAGGTAAAAATTAGTTCCTATCCTCTCTCTCTATTATTTCTCTCCTAGTCAAGTCTGCTTTTATTTGCAAGACATTGACCAAGATTGGACAGGCTTCCATGAATCAAGCCTTAATGGTTGCAGCCACCAAGTCCTGTTCACTTCTTTTTGACCTATATCCTATGATTCATTGCAAAGCAAGTCTTGAAGGGGGTAACCACCAAGTCTTGTTCGAATCCTTTACCTATAGAATTCTTATGAATTAAGTCTTGAGGGGGGTAACCGCCAAGCCCTGTTCGAATTTCTTCCTAAGTAATAACTTACTAGTCCTAGAACATATAATTAAGCTAATTTTCGATTTTTTTTTTAACTGAATAAAATTAAATCTAAATTCAAAAATGAGAGAGGGAGGGTGATAAAACTATCTACACAAGGCTTTCCCTTCCAGACTTGTTTAAAGCATCCGATCCCATGTATACCAAGCCCCAAGACAAGCAAAGAATGTCAAGTTAGGTTGGAAATCAGCTTTGGTTCCTCCAGACAACCAATGAAAGCGTTGTCATAGCTGATAGGTGATCAACTTTAGCATCTATAGTACATTCTGCATCAACAAATCTAAGAATGGTGCCTAAAAGATTGGTTAGATAAAAACTGAACATTTAAATTATCATTATCCCTTTCTTGACTCAATAAAAACCATTTTGAAAACATTTTAGATGAAGTCAAAAGGTAAACAGCATCAGTAATCATCCCTGATATACCATTGATTTTACCTGTTTTTACCCATGGTATATGAGTGTTTTTACTACTATTATCTATGTTTTGGAGTCTATTAGGTATGTTTTCAGGTTCAGAAGCATTTTGGAGAAAAGTGATGTTTTAGGTGCCTTTTTGGAGCTTAAAGAAGAGTTCACCCGTGATCAAGACCAGAGGTCGACACCAAGAGTTACACATCGTGTGCAATCAATCGACACACATTAGCCGAAGGACGATACATCGAGACAATAATCGATCGATGTACATACTGTACTATCGATCGATACTGAGGCGGCAGAAACACAAGTTGGACCTGACCGAACTTGAAGTCCAAGATATCACATTTTACAAGAATGCCCCTGACGAGCTTTTTTAACCTAATGAACTCATATTTATATGTGCCTAAGTGTTTTGGCAGAGATATAAGTTTATAGGGTTTTTTAAGAGTTGTTTAAGTTTCCAAAGACCTCCTTCTTCTTCTACTCATTTCTTTTACTGTTTTCATTACTTTGCAAGTTCTTAATAAAGTTCTATTCAGTTCTTTATTTGTTCTTCTTAACAAAGGTTATAGGATTCTAGATCTAGAGGGGAAATCCAAAGATATTTGTGATTGGGACCTAAGTGTTCACCCTCCAATAGATCTATGAATTCCTATTATTACCTTGTTGCTATGAACTACTTAGCCATGTCTGAGTAGATTCATTTGTTAGATTTAGGGTTTAAATAGGATATGAGGGATTAGCCCCAGCCTATAATTGCTATAGTTGTGATATTTATTGTTAGGATTGTTCACTAATGCTTTTTCTAGCTTAGCTACCTAGAACATGAACTTGGATTGCATTGTTTATTACATGCAATGCCTGATGACGTCCTAAACATGCTATGACCCTCTTGAGATATGCGAAAGCTGATCTAAGATCATGGTGAGCATTGTATCAACTCGCGCATAAAGCTTGCTTAGAGCCGTATCGATCGATACTCCTATAGAGTAATCGATCGACGTAGCTAGAGGTGTATCGGTCGATATTCCTATCGAACCACCGATCGATACTGTCAGCAAGATAGCTGACCGCAAACACCATTTAGCATCTAAGTAATAGATGGTCTAAATAATGCGAGAGCTGATGGATTCATTTAATAAGTGTTGAGCTCTGACATATCATGCAAGCAACTTGTTAGCCTTTATAGTATTTATAATCCTGAATTCCTGAATACCTACCCTGAATCTAACTACTTTTGTTTATTGCTTTAAAACCAAATCCTTTCAACTGAGTAATCTTACCATTACTCAGCCAACCTGTAATTTACTTTTAAACCATTTTCAACCTAGCATAGTCACTAAGATTGCATCTTATTTGTACACTAGCTCTCTGTGGATTCGATCCCTAAGTACTACAACTGAACCTCTTATTTGAGAGAGTAAAGTCACTCCTTAGGGTAATTTGAGTGATATCAAATATGGCGCCGTTGCCGGAGAGCTTTGATACAATAGGATTTAATCTGATTAGGTCTAGGTTATTTTTATTCTTATTTTAATTTGTTTTCTGACACAAAATTTTTTCTCGTCTTTTCAGGTACATGCCCAGCAGTACCAGAAGCAACAAGGAATCTCAACTTTTGTCCGCATCGATCGACGCCATCAACTGCCTGTCGACCGATACTGACGCACCCCTGCTGACCGGGGCACCGTCTTCGTCGACCGATACTCGCATCTTCCCGTCGACCGACACTACTTCACCGTTAACCGACACCTTTCATCCGACATCGATCGATACACCTAACTATATATCGATCGATACTGTTCCGCGAGTCATGTTTGCTCCTATTATTCTCATACGAGATGAGAATGGAGACTTGCGTGACCAAGAAGGTCACCATCATAATGAAGCAGGTCAGAAACTCAATGCTCAGAATGAAGTAATCCCTGAGCTAGAAACTGCACCTACAGGAGCTGTTCAGCCTGTAGAAGAGGCTGCTCGAACACGAGCTGTCTACAACCGTCCAGATCAGTTCTACACCAACAGATCAGCCATTTGTCCCCCTGCTATTCAGAGAGGCGATTTCGAGCTCAAGCCGCAATACTACACCCTTGTGGGACAGACACCCTACTGTGGGCTGTCCAATGAGCATCCCATGGACCATCTAGAGAGGTTCGTGTGGGAACCGAAATTCACACCGTCAATTTCTGATAAGTAAGATTGCGGAGGAAAGCCAAGTAAACCCGACTTTTCTTGAAGGTCCGGATTCTCTGCGTTGCCACACAAAATCGATAAAGTAAACAGAAGACAAAAAATGGGAATTGAAATATTTGCCCGAAGGCGTTTTATTAGATAAGAGAAACGAGTACCAGGATTCTCCGAAAGACAAAGAGATTTGCGATTTAAAGAAAAAGATAGAGTTGCAGGCAGCCAAACGTCCTAAGCCTTGCTCCGCTAGTCTAACCACCTAAACCCTAGTTCTTCTAAGCTAGCAGGATGCTCTAAGTCTAATTCTCGGATTTTCGGGAAGCTCTTCTCCTCTGCTCTTGCTCTCCTTATATACCCACTTCTAGGTCGGTTTGCCTTAGGGTGATGGGCCTCGCCTTTGGGCCCAAGCTTATCTCTTCAGGAAATGTTCCATTTTCGTCGATCTTCGTAATCATCCTCGAGTTTTCCGCTATCCTTCGGCGACTTGATGTTTATCCGATGTTTCGGGAAATCGGATAAACCGTCATAGCCTGATTGGGCCTGAATTCTGGAAAATAGTAAGTAAGTCTGTGGACTTGTCTTAAGTCGTTAAACGTTTTACACGATTTCTTCCACGAGAAATCCAATCCCTCCAGTTTCTATCATAAAACATCGATGATGATTCCAACCGAATTGAAAGATGTTTATTCCGTAGCCTTGATTGTACCAAACTCACAAGGGTTGATCCGAACAAGCTAAGATGGGATCAGACCGAGCACAACGGGACCGAGACCAGGACGAGGGCCGTGGACCGGCGCCAGACCAGGGTGCCGCCGGCGCCAGGCTGGCCCGCGTGACGGGTGCCGCCGGCGCCAGGCCGGCCCGCGTCCCGCGTGCCGCCGGGTGCCGCCGGTGCCAGGCCGGCCCGCGTCCCGCGTGCCGCCGGCACCAGGCCGGCCCGCGTGACTGGTGCCGCTGGTGCCAGGCCGGGGTGCCGCCGGCGCCAGGCCGGCCCGCGTCCCGCGTGCCGCCGGCGCCAGGCCGTCTTGCCGTTCGTGGGTTTTCCGTTGCTCGATCTTTACCCCGCTAGTCGTTCGTGCGGGAAATCTTCGAGTTTGGAGGGATATTTGGCCGTAGATTTCGAGATAACCATTTTTGACCCCAACAGTTAGCCCCCCAGCTCGTAAGATCGGAGACGATTTTGCGGGCGAGTGATTTGAATTTTTTGAAAATCGAAATTTTCGGCTAAGGGTTTTTCCGCAGGAAACCTGTGTCTTCTCCTCCTTTTTTCTTATAAGTAGCCAACCTTCCCTTCTCATTCTTCACATCTTTCCAAATTCTCTCTTCTTCTCTCTCAAGAAAATGTCTTCATCCCAAGTTGAAAAGAGTGGTTCTGATGTTGAGATGGGCGAGGCCGGCCAAGCTCCGTCGGTTCCGGCCAGTCAAGCTCCTGCCGTTCAGGCCGTTCAAGAGGCTACTCCGTCCCTGACTGATGGGTTTGATTCTTTCAAGGCTAAGCTATCCCGGCGTAGTGCTGCGAAAGGCTCAAAGCGGGCGAGGACTGAGATGCCCGATGTTCCTTCCGCGGCTCCAACTCCTTTGCCTGCTCTTTTGGTTCCCAGTTCTGAAGTCCCATCCGATGCCCTCCCGTCTACAGAAGGGGTTATTGTTCCTGAACAGACTCTTGATGTTCAGATCCATCCATCGGGTTCTTCGACTGCTCCGATCGTGATCTCCGGAAGAGAGGACGCGATAGAATCTGCACCTCTTCCCCCGGCGAAGAGGGAGCTCGTCTTGGGACTGCAAGCGGCTGGTGCCGCGCCATTGCCCAAGGGAAGGGCAAGGGCCGGCGCGACGTCCGGAGCGAAAAAGAAGCGGGGTGCAAAGAGCGAGGAAAGCGACCTCTCAGAGCCGTTGGCGCGTCATCGTTCCAAGGTTCGATTTGTCCGTAATTCTTGCACCGTTTTTTTTTTTGCGATGATACTTACTCCTTCCTTTTTGCGGGCAGTTTGTGTCGCTGATTGACGGAAAGCTTGGCTAGTGCGGGTCGGAAGTCATTCGTCTATCGAAGGAACTGGAGTCGTCGCAGGAAGCGCTGAAGCGTACTAAGGCTGCATTGCAGACTGTCGAGGACACCCATGCTGCCCAGACGTCCCAGCTTGAGGTTCGTATCAGCGATCTTGAGCGCGACCTTGGGAAGACCGCGAGTTCGTTACTCAAGGTGAAGAAAGAGAAGAGGAGTAAATCCTCGGAAGTCCGCCGTCTTCAGGAGAAGGTTCAGGCTCACGAGGAGATGAACGCCCGTAGATCCTCGGAGGTTTCCGATGCCAGCGACGACTTCTATGGTCGTCTGACGAGGATGGCCATCCTGTTTGAGTCCTTGATAGCCGTCCGCAAGAGGGACTTGGCTTTAGCGGGGATCGAGGGGAGTCTGAATGAGCTCGAGTTGCTTCGAGGTAATGAGACCCCGTCTTTGGACTTGGAGGAAGCCAGATTATCGTCCTGTAAAGGAGAGTGGGCGGCCACCGAGGGAGATTTCGATTCGATCCTCGCCGGCCTGCAAGCCGAATGCACCCTAACTCCGACCTCCAAAAACTCAGAAGATAAGGAGCGCGCGGGAGAAGATTGCGAGGTTGGCGCGGACGAGGCGGGTAGTGGCGATGCGACTGAGGGAGGCGATGGTGAGGCTGTCCCTGTCGCGAGTGAGGATGAAGATGACGCTCCTGGGAGCGTCTAGGTTTATCAATCCCTTCTGGGATTTTGTTTTTTTTTTATTTGTTTCGGCCGTTTAAGAGGCCATGATGTATTTACCGGGACTGGCCGTTGGTGGCTTCGAATCCCTGCCCCTTTTTGGGGTTTTGTTTGAATTTCGGCAGTCTCAATCTATGAAACGTTTTTGATTATTTATGAACTTCAGTTTTTCGAAGTATGAGAAAGAGGGTGTGAGTTGTCGTCTCATTCCTAGTTACCCGATGATCACCGTACCTATTGTCTGCATAAAGCGAGATTTTCCGCGGTTTACCGATTTATGCGAAAAACTCGTGAAACGAATAGGCTTAAGTGAAGAGACAAATTTTTGGATCTCGTATACCATACTATGTCTGTGAGATGTCAAGATCCAGCGTGGCTGGGTTTAGGGCAAGACCTAGGTTTACTCTCGGACTGAGGCTTTGCGATGACAAATCGGCTTTCGTTTTGCCTGTTTGCGATTTTAACCTGACTCGTACCGTTTAAAATCTGCGAATTGTTGTCGGCTTATATGATTTGTTTGGGCGTGAGTCGAGCTACTTCCTTTACGAAGAGATAGACCAAATTTTTGGATTTCTTGTATAGCGCGCTATGTTTATCCTTGTCGGATGTAAGAGAGCCTACCCCTTGAAGGGCGGCTATTTGTCTGTTTAGGACGTTAGAATTCGTTTGTTGTGATCAGCAACAACGAAATAATACCGTTTTGAGGTGCGTTTGTATGTTCAGAGACGAAGATTTTGTCTGCAATGTTTTGCGGAAAAAATGTCCTTCAAGCGTTAGCGACGTCTCGCAGTGCTGAAGGTTGATTTTTCCTTATGCCGCATCTCGTGTTGAAACGTTTGCGGGCTTTGGGGATGTCTTTTGCGAATGTTCGCAGCCAGAAAACTGTTGTTTCCGTTTTGGACGCGGGACCAAGGGGTCGCGTAAGTTTGACCCAGGGAGAAGCGTCTACATTCACAGTGCTTCGTGAAGTGTTGGCCATCCGGGATTTGTTTTTGGATGTGATAATCGCTTAGTGGATACTAGATCTGTTGTTGTGGCCGTTTCGGCTGATTTTGAAAAAGTCGTGAAAAAGTTTCGAAAATTTTAGAGTCTTCGAAATTTGTGGGAGTATACGAGTATATGTACCCACTCCCCCCCCCTTTTTAAAATTGGGGGGATAGCTGAATCCGCCGATTGGCGAGTTGCCTACGTACCCTTGTCTAGGGATCAAGCCATCTCGTAGTTCTTTTGTACCACGTTTTATCGTTTAGTTGTAGTATTTTTTGAGGTGCATCGCATTCCAAGTTCTCGGGATTTTGACGTCTTGCATGTTTGCGATTTGGTATGAGCCTGGTCGGACTACTTTTATGACTTTGTACGGTCCTTCCCAGTTTGCTCCCAGTTTTCATGCGTTTCGTTCGGCAGTGTTTTGGAAGACTTTGCGTAAGACTAAATCGCCTTCTTTGAACCTGCGATGGCGTACGTTTGAGTTGTAGTACCTTGCGGCAGCGTGCTGGTAATTCTGGATTCGAATGAGTGCCTGGTCGCGGCACTCATAGATGAGATCGAGATTGTCCAGCATCATAGCGTCGTTTACATCCTCTCTTTCGGGGAGGAATCTTCTCCGTACTCCGGGGAATTCTACTTCCGCGGGGATCATACATTCCGTTCCGTAAACGAGGGCGAATGGAGTTTCACCCGTAGCCCGTCTTGGGGTTGTACGATGCGACCAAAGAACTCCTTCGAGCTCCTCTGCCCATCGCCCCTTCTTGGCGTCTAGGCGTTTTTTGAGTCCGTCAAGGACGGTTTTGTTGATGGTTTCTGCCTGTCCGTTGCATTGCGGATATCTGGGAGTTGAATTTGTAAGTCGTATTTTCCATTTTTCGCAGAATGCTTCGAATCGAGTGGAGATAAATTGAGATCCATTATCTGTTACGATTTCGTACGGGACCCCATGTCTAGTTATGATATGTTTCCAGACGAAGTTCTCGACTTGTGTGTCTTTGATACTTGCGTAGGATTCTGCTTCTACCCATTTGGAAAAGAAATCCGTAAGGACTAGGAGGAAGCACTTTTGTTTTGATGGGTGCATAGGTCCGACGATGTCCATGGACCATCGCATGAAAGGATAGGGGGACGAGATTGAGGAGAGGATCTCCGCGGGTTGATGGATTGTTG